>QANX01006083.1:0-18145 GCA_003254975.1 Ochetophila trinervis
CTTTGGATCCGGTGTTGCCACTTGCTCTTCTTCCGAAGTAGATTCTCCTTTTCCATCTCTTTTAGACATTCTTACACACTCTCTTACGTGTTTAACTCAAAAAAATGGTAAACCCTCGTGTTTCACTCAAATTTGGCTTTTACCCTCTATATGCTCACCACTCAAGCCTTTTACCACTCAAGTCTTGTTCACCCAGTTGCACTTCAGAACCAATTATCTTAAACAAAAATATAAAACTAAAATAGCAAATTTCAAAATTAAAACCTAACAATAAAAGCAAGTTCAATTCTAGAGCAAAATTGGCACAAAAGAAAAGGACAAAAGAGTAATGAAACAAATAATAATTACTCTATAAAATCAACACAATGAGAAAATAGGAAACTAAAAAAATTTAGAATAAGAAAGTATGAAAATAAAAAACGATACAAATAATAATTACTCTATAAAATCAACACAATGAGAAAATATGAAACTAAAGAAATTTAGAATAGGAAAGTATGAAAATAAGAAACGATGAAAAAAAGGAAAGTAAGAAAATAAGAAACTATGAGAATAGGAAACTAAGAAAATAAGAAAATATGAGAATAAGAAACAAATAAATTAGAAAACTAAGAAATATGGAATAATAAAAATCAGAAATCAATTAGGAATAAGTAACTTTCCTAATTTGCAAGCAACCAATCTCAATATTCCAACTTTCAATTTTTTTTTTTTTTTGCTACGATTTTTTTTTTTTTTGCTTTTCTTCTTTTTTTTTTTTTATATATAATCAGATTTNTTTTTTTGGTACGATTTTTTTTTGACGATTTTTTTTTTTGGTACTCTAAAACACCAAGAACAATAAAGAACACGAAACAATGAAGAACAAAAGAAAAAAAATGCAGAAATTAAAAAAACTAATCAAAGACTCCAAAAAGAAAAACAAAGAACAAGATAAATAGGAATTTATCTTGGCCTTGCTCTGATACCAAATGATGCGGAACCCCAAGCTTAAAGAAACTGTAATCCCAACACACAAGATGATATGGAACAAACCCTAGGTAAAAACCCGCCCTATAGCACCTCTAGATAACAATTGTATCTAGCAACACTAATTAGAAGGCAAAGAATGAAATTGAAATTCGCCACAAAGTAAATACCTTTGATAAGAAGATCAATTCCCAAATGCAACAAGTAGAAGAAGAACTATCCTCACTTGGAACACACAAGTCTTGTTGAAAACAAGAATAGATTCTATTTAATCAATAATCAAAGTTGTCTTTAACAAGCTAGTAACCTCCCCTTTATATAGATATTAGGGTTAGGTTAGGAATCAATCTAGACCATAAAATAATTAGGAAAGTAATCCTAAGGCTGAAAACTAACCCTAAAAATATAAAATACGAAAATATCAAATATTACAAAACTACCAATATAATCTGGAAATAGCAATAATTACGAAACTGCCATTATAATCCGAAAATAGCTAAATTATGAAACTGCCATTGAAATCCGAAAATGGCTAAAATTATGTCGTTTCGTCTTTGCAACTCCCGAGCAGCATTACCACATTCATTCCTTGCTTGGACATCATGCTTAAATCATCATTATGCCTCATAAAAGTGTTTGGATCATGTGGATACTTGAATCGATCTTCATCAATTATTCTCTTCACAAGTCCAAGCATTCCCGCTTTGATCTTCTTAGCTCGAGAACGCGTCACTGGTCCACTTGGCAGCACAATGTCTTCACCACGAACATCCATGCTAGAAGAGCGCTCGATGCCCACATCAAGAGGGGTTACTAGTTTGTAAAAAAACTTTGATTAATGATTATTGAGAATCTACTATTGTTTTCAACAAGACTTGTGTGTTCCAAGTGAGGATAGTTCTTCTTCTACTTGTTGCATTGGAAATTGATTTTCTTATCAAAGGTATTTACTTTGTGGTGAATTTTGATTTCATTATTTGTCTTCTAATTAGTGTTGCTAGATACAATTGTTATCTAGAGGTGCTATAGGGCGGGTTTTTATCTAGGATTTGTTTCATATCATCTTGTGTGTTGGGATTACAGTTTCTTTAAGCTTGGGGTTCCACATCATTTGGTATCAGAGCAAGGCCAAGATAAATTCCTATTTATCTTGTTCTTTGTTTTTCTTTTTAGAGTCTTTGATTAGCTTTTATAGAGTAATTATTATTTGTTTCATTACTCTTTTGTCCTATTCTTTTGTGCCAATTTTGCTCTAGAATTGAACTTGCTTTTATTGTTAGGTTTTAATTTTGAAATTTGCTATTTTAGTTTTATATTTTTGTTTAAGATAATTGGTTATGAAGTAAAACTTGGTGAACAAGACTTGAGTGGTGAGCATATAGAGGGTAAAAGCCAAATTTGAGTGAAACACGAGGGTTTACCATTTTTGAGTTAAACACGTAAGGGAGTGTGGAAGAATGTCTAAAGGAGACGGAAAGGGAGTTTCTACTTTGGCAACACCGGATCCAAAGCTCTTATGACAATCTTTGGAGGGTGAGTATAGAAGGATGGAAGAGAGATTGACTTCTAGGATGGAAGAAACATTGAAATCTAGAATGGATGAGATGATGGAGTAAATGAGGGAGATGATTATGACCATGTCCAATACTACTAGAAGGGAAGGAGCACGACCCAGGAGACAAGAAGTAATTTTTTCCGATGAAGACGAGTATGAAGTCCAAACTGTAAGAAGAAGACCTAGGCGAAAGGAGCCAAGAGGAGGAAGGGATGACAACCTAAGTTCCATTAAGATGCACATTCTGCCATCCAAGGGAAGAAGTGATGTCGAGGCATACTTGGAATGGGAAAAAAGGTAGAGTTACTATTTGATTGTCACAATTACTCTGAGGAGAAAAATGTTAAACTAGCCGCAGTGGAGTTCACTGATTATGCTCTAGTTTGGTGGGAGCAACTTATACAATCAATGAGGAGGTATAGAGAAGATCAGGTCTCAACTTGGGATGAGATGAAGAGAATTATGAGGAAGAGGTTTGTACCATCATATTTCTATAGAGAGCTTCATCAAAAGTTGCATAAACTCACACAAGGATCTAGGTCCGTAGAGGAGCATTACAAAGAGATGAAGATGGATGAGCTAAATGATAAGGTAAGTAAAGTCTTTGTGACCGCCACAAATAACCCAATGAGAGATGGTTTGCGAACTAAAGATATAGAGCCATCGGGTTCCGAAAATGATGAAGTCTCAAATCATTCCATGAGAAGACGCACAAGGAGGGAGGAACCAAGGGCTAGGAGACATGAGCATAATGAAAAGAAAGTCACGCTTGCACCTTTTTCTCCAATGGTGGTGTATTTTGAACAATTGAAATTATCCAAAAGTTCACATGGGGATTTGGGAAGTGAGGCAAATAAAAAAATTGAGTGTAAAGAGGCCAATAGTGAAAATAATATAAATAAAGGTCCAATGGTGAGTGATTGCATTAATAAGAAAAGAAAAAAGGAAAGTGCAATAGAGAAAAGTGAGAAGAGTGAAATGAAAAAGAGTTTTAATGCAAAAGAGAGAGAAGTTAATAGTGCATTTTTAGGCAAGAAAGCATTAATGTTAGTGAGGTTTCGAGAGGTTTTGCTTTGTGAAGCTAACCTTAACTTCAATTTGCCTAGTGTTTTTGTCTCTTTATTGTAGAACTTTGATAAGAAATCAAAATTGTGTGGAGTGCCTTGAACTATTCAATATGATAGGGATGTGGAATTTTTGAGTCCCTTTAGAAAAGTTTTATGGGATGACACGTGGAGGTTATTCAAACCAGGAGATTGGGTTTGTGTATATTTAAGGAAGAAATGGTTTCCTAACCTTAGGAAATCAAAGTTAGATGCTAGAGGAGATAAACCGTTTCAAGTGCTTGAAAGAGTCAATGACAACGCATACAAAATTGCCCTTCAGGGTGAGTACAATGAGTCCACTATTTTTAATGTTTATGATATGGATTCAGATTCGAGGACGAATCTTTTTGAAAATGAAGGGAATGATGCAAGCATCATAGAGCAATATTCTACCATTGGAGCAAAAGATGATGATTTAAGCATGATGTCCAAACAAGGGATGAAGGTGGTATTGATGCTCAGGAGTTGCGGAGACGAAACGACGTAGTTTTAAAAATAAGCATCTTATAATGGCAGTTTCGTAATTTTAGCTATTTTCGGATTATAATGGCAGTTTCTTAATTATTGCTATTTCTGGATTATAATGGTAGTTTTGTAATTGTTGCTATTTTCGGATTATATTTACTTAGGGTTAGTTTTAAGCCTTAGGATTACTTTCCTAATTATTTTATAGTCTAGATTGAATCTTAACCTAACCCTAATTTCTATATAAAGGGGGGTACTAGTTTGTAAAAAAAAACTTTGATTAATGATTATTGAAAATCTACTCTTATTTTCAACAAGACTTGTGTGTTCCAAATGAGGATAGCTCTTCTTCTACTTGTTGCATTGGGAATTGATCTTCTTATCAAAGGTATTTACTTTGTGGCGAATTTCAATTTCATTTTTTGCCTTCTAATTAGTTGATGCGGAACCCCAAGATTAAAGAATCCGAAACCCCAAACACACAAGAAATATTGAACAATAATTGGAAACAAGAACCCGCCCTACCAAACCCTTAGATAACTTGTATCTAAAAACGTGGATTAGAAGGCTAGGGAAATAAAAGAATAATCGCCACAAAGTATTTCTACTTTGATAAGATAATTCAACTCCTAATGCAACAAGAAGAAGAAATTGATTCCTCACCTTGCAAGAACACTCCTGGGAGCAATAGGAAAATTAATTCTCTCAATTGATTAAAAACTCAAATCTGTCTTACAAAAGAATTGATCCCCCTTTATATAAGGACTAGGGTTAGATCAAGAATCAATCTAAACCATTAAATATTAAAAAAGTAATCCTAAGGTTGAAAACTAACCCTAAAAACGAAAATAGCAAAAATTACAAAATAGCCATTATAATCCGAAAATAGCTAAGTTACGAAACTGCCATTATCATCCAAAAAGAGCTAAAATTACGAAATTGCCATTCTAAGTTGTTTATTTTTAAAATTACGCCGTTTCGTCTCCGCAACTCTCGAGCATCATTACGACTTTCATCCCTTGGTTGGACAACATGCTTAAATCATCATTAGGCCTCGGAAAAGTGTTCAAATCATTTGGAAACTTGAATCGATCTTCATCCATAATTCTTTTCACAAGTCCAAGCATTCCCTCTTTGATCTTCTTAGCTCGAGAACGCGTCACTGGTCCACTTGGCAACGTAATGTCCTTATCACGAACATCCATTCTAGAAGAGCGCTCGATGCCCACATCATTCCCTCCCTCTTCAAAAAGATTCGTCCTCGAATCTGCATCCATGTCAAAAGGAGAAAGATCAGCAACATTAAATGATGCGGACACATTATACTCACCTGGAAGATCAATCTTATATGCATTGTCATTGATTCTCTTGAGCACTTGAAAAGGTCCATCACCTCTAGCATCCAACTTAGACTTCCTTTTGTTAGGAAACCTTTCCTTCCTCAAATGTACCCAAACCCAATCACCTGGTTCAAATATCACTTGTTTGCTCCCTTTATTAGCCTTTTGCGCAGTTAACTTATTCCTCTTCTCAATCTGTAGTCGGGCTATCTCGTGTATAACTTTAACTAAGTCCGCCTTGTTTTGTCCATCTAAGTTAGCAAGTTCACTCAAAGGTAAAGGCATCAAATCCAATACAGTTAAAGGATTAAAGCCATATACAATCTCAAATGGTGAAAATCCAGTAGAAGAATGAATAGTACGGTTATAAGCAAATTCAAGAAAAAGCACCTAAAGTTCTATTCACCACTTCCGTTTGTCCATCGGTTTGTGGATGACAAGTAGTAGAATACAAAAGCTTAGTACCCAACTTTCCCCACAAAACTTTCCAAAAGTGACTCAAGAACTTGACATCTCTATCCGAGACTATTGTCCTAGGTACCCCATGCAATCTCACTACATCTCTAAAGAATAAGTCAGCTATATTTGTTGCATCATCAGTTTTATGGCAAGCAATGAAGTGCGCCATTTTACTAAATCTATCCACAACAACAAATATACTATCACGACCCTTCCTAGTTCTCGGCAACCCAAGAACAAAATCAATAGAGATATCAACCCATGGTTCCGTTGGCACAGGAAGAGGGGTGTACAAACCATGTGGCATAGACCTAGATTTAGCCTGTCTACATGCAATACATTTAGCACATATTTTTTCAACATCCCTATGCATGTGTGGCCAAAAGAAATGTTCAGATATAATATCTAAGGTCTTATGCACACCAAAATGCCCCATGAGACCACCACTATGTGACTCTCTAACAAGCAATTCTCTAATCGAACAATTGGGCACGCATATCCTATGTCCACGAAACAGAAATCCTTCATGTTTATAGAATTTATTAAAAGCACCATTTTCACATGCAGCATATATTTCACCAAAATCATCATCACCAGCATACATGTCTTTTAATCATCATCACTAGCATACATGTCTTTTAATTGTTCAAAACCCAAGAGCTTAGAAGTAAGAGTAGTGATTAAGACATACCTCCGAGACAAAGCATCGGCCACCACATTCTCCTTACCTTGCTTGTAACAAATCACGTACGGAAAGGTCTCTATGAACTCAACCCATCGTGCATGCCTCTTGTTGAGCTTTCCTTGCCCCTTGATATGCTTCAACGACTCATGATCAGTGTGAATCACAAACTCCTTCGGGAACAAGTAATGCTGCCACACCTCTAAAGCACGGAAAAGGGCATACAACTCTTTGTCATACGTCGAGTAGTTGAGTTGAGCTCCATTCAATTTCTCACTAAAATATGCTATGGGACGTTTTTCCTGCAATAAAACAGCACCTATACCAATCCCAGAAGCATCACATTCAAGTTCAAAAGTTTTGTCAAAATTAGGTAATACAAAAATAGGAGCAAATGGGACGTTTTTCCTACAATAAAACAGCACCTATACCAATCCTAGAAGCATCACATTCAATTTCAAAAGTTTTGTCAAAATTAGGTAATACAAGAATAGGAGCAGAACATAACTTATCTTTTAGAGTTTGAAAAGCTACCTCTTGGTCCTTACCCCATTTAAACCCTACCTCTTTTTTGACAATCTCATTCAATGGTGCCGCTATGGTAGAAAAGTCATTCACAAACTTTCTGTAGAACCCAGCTAGTCCATGAAAACTTCTTACCTCAGAAACACTCTTAGGTGTGGGCCATTCTCGGATAGCCTTCACCTTTTCCTCATCAACCTCAACACCACGTGCACTCACAACAAAGCCAAGAAATATTAGTCGATCAATGCAAAAAGTACACTTTTTAAGGTTGGCAAATAACTTTTCCTCCTTAAGAACTTCTAAAACTGCCCTAACATGCTCTACATGGTCATCTAGATTTTTACTATAAATCAATATGTCATCAAAATAGACAACCACAAATTTCCCCTATAAAAGTTCTTAGAATATGGTTCATTAGTCTCATGAAGGTACTAGGCGCATTAGTAAAGCCAAAAGGCATAACTAACCATTCATATAAACCATACTTAGTCCTAAATGCAGTTTTCCATTCATCCCCAGGTTTCATCCTAATTTGGTGGTATCCACTTTTCAAGTCTATTTTATTGAACACACAAGAACCATGCAATTCATCCAACATGTCATCTAACTTAGGTATAGGGAAACGATACTTTACCATAATCTTGTTGATGGCTCTGCAATCCACGCACATTCTCCACGTGTCATCCTTCTTAGGAACCAACAACACCGGTTGATACGGGCATCATAATGCCATATTCTACCATTGGAGCAAAAGATGATGATGCGGGCATCATAGAGCCATATTCTACCATTGGAGCAAAAGATGATGATTTAAGCATGATGTCCAAGCAAATAATGAAGGTGGTAATGCTGTTCGGGAGTTGCAAAGGCGAAATGAAGTAATTTTAGCTATTTTCGGATTACAATGGCACTTTCGTAATTTAGCTATTTTCGGATTATAATGGCAGTTTCGTAATTATTGCTATTTCCAGATTATAATGGCAGTTTTGTAATATTTGATATTTTTGTATTTTATTTAATTAGGGTTAGTTTTCAGCCTTAGGATTACTTTCCTAATTATTTTATGGTCTAGATTGATTCCTAACCTAACCCTAATATCTATATAAAGGGGAGGTTACTAGCTTGTTAAAGAAACTTTGATTATTGATTATATAGAATCTATTCTTGTTTTCAACAAGACTTGTGTGTTCCAAGTGAGGATAGTTCTTCTTCTACTTGTTGCATTTGGGAATTGATCTTCTTATCAAAGGTATTTACTTTGTGGCGAATTTCAATTTCATTCTTTGCCTTCTAATTAGTGTTGCTAGATACAATTGTTATCTAGAGGTGCTATAGGGCGGGTAAAATAGAATGGCAATTTCATAATTTTAGCTATTTTTCTGATGATAATGGCAGTTTCGTAATTTAGCTATTTTCAGATGATAATGGCAGTTTCGTAATTTAGCTATTTTCGGATTATAATGGCAGTTTTGTAATTTTTGCTATTTTCGTTTTTAGGGTTAGTTTTCAACCTTAGGATTACTTTCTTAATATTTAATGGTTTAGATTGATTCTTGATCTACCCCTAGTCCTTATATAAAGGGGCATCAATTCTTTTGTAAGAGAGATTTGAGTTTTTAATCAATTAAGAGAATTAATTTTCCTATTGCTCCCAGGAGTGTTCTTGCAAGGTGAAGAATCAATTTCTTCTTCTTGTTGCATTAGGAGTTGAATTATCTTATCAAAGTAGAAATACTTTGTGGCGATTATTCTTCTCTTTCCCTAGCCTTCTAATCCACGTTTTTAGATACAAGTTATCTAAGGGTTTGGTAGGGCGGGTTCTTGTTTCCAATTATTGTTCAATATTTCTTGTGTGTTTATGGTTTCGGATTCTTTAATCTTGGGGTTCCGCATCAATGGTGATGGTGATGGTGATGGAGATGGAGATGATATTGGTGGTGGTGGTAGGGATTGCTGGTCATCCATGGAGGCTAAAACTGAGGATGTTGAGGGAGAGAAAATTTGGGTTGGAGAGAGTGAGAGATGTTGAGGTGTATGATCTTGATCAAGGTTTCCATGTTGGTTGTGGGATAAGAAGATTTTGAGAATTAAAAAGTTTAGGGTTTCCCTTAATTCTTCATATTAAGATGTATATTATAGAATTAGTGTTTAAAACTAAGGTAATAAAATTTTAGTATCAACTTTTAACTTTAGCTTAGCTTGGAAGTGAAAAACCAACTTGCTATGTTCATTTATATAAGATTGAAGTAAATATATAAGGTTAAAAAACTTTTTTTTAAGAAATGTTTCAAAATTTGTATGATAATAAATATTGGTCTCCATTTGTAAATCATTTGAAAAAAATTTATTGTCCTTCAATTTTTTTATTTTATTTTTTTGTCTTAGTTAATGATTAATTGCATGGCATGTATGTCTCTCCCACTAATACTCACATTTCAATTTCTATAATTTATTTACTTTTTCTTTCATTTTTAATTTTCCTATCTTTTGAACCATTGTGAAATCTTCATAGAAAGTGACATGAATTCAAGAAGAAACGATGACAACAAAAAAGTGACATAACAGCATGAAAGCTTTTATAGGATGTCTTTAGAGGAATATACCCAGTTTAAGAAATAAGCCAAAATAACAGAGCTATAGAAATTTTGCACCTATTAGTTTGGCAATATGAATTTAAGGAATTATAATAACTTAAAAGGAATGTGGAAGTGGAATAATTAGCTAGCCCATATTTCCATTCATAAGATTTTTCATATGTATATATATTTAAGTTTGATGTACAATGGGTGCTTTTAGAGGGATAAATGTAGACCTTAAAGAAGAAAAAGTTCTTGTAAAATGAGTTTGCTATTGAAGATGAGGAATGACTTGGGAGCCGCATGGATTTGATTTCTGGATATAGTCATCAAAGAATTAAAATGTATATTGTTAGATACATTCGTTCTATCGTTGAAGCTATTTTATTTAAGCATTAAGTTTTCTATTTCATTGCAATACTTTTTATTAACTATACTCTAACATATATTGTTTTCATATACATAAGTGCATGCATGTGTGAAGTGTTTTTATTGGCAAGTGAATATTTTTTTTAATCTAAAAATACAGAGGTGAAAATGCAACATAATCCGAGAAGTAGTGAAGAAATCTTAGAAAATGGTGTTATTCTAATTCTCCACTAATAAAAATGCAATCTTAATTATTTTGATCATTAATTTACATAAATTATACGTATATATATATACATATATATATGTATGTGTACATTTATTTGCTTCCTCTGCCACAAGTTATATTTGGTTAAAAATATAAAAATTGAAACAGGAATAGAAGAGGAAGTTGGTTTGCCAACTTCCTCTTTAAAGTTGCTTCCTCTTCCATAAGTTATATTTCTTGGTGACAATGATTCATGCATGAAAACACCCTGTTTTCCTCTGTAAAGTTGGCATTTTGCCAACTTTTCCCCATGTGATTTCTTTTCCCCCTGATAGAATTTTCTAACATCATGCATAATCAAAAGAAAGGTAATGCATGAAGGCATAAGCCCAAGGAAATAATTGGTTTTCTCTTGTCCATATTTAAATTTGTGTTTAAATCTTGTGTTTGTCAAAGTAAAAGAAGAAACTTCTCATCAAGTGATTTGGCACAATTTAAGTTTAGAACAATGCACCATTAAATACTCATATATTCAATATTATTTTTATTAGTAAATTCTAATTGTTATTTATGAACTTGGCTTAAAGGATCTACTCCCAATTTTTCTTATTGACTAACAATTATTCTAAGAATGAAATTCGATCTACTGAAGTTTGTTATATTGAGTCGGGTTCTCATGGTAATACTTGGGCATGTTCATATACATTCTTGGCTTTTTACTACAATTGACGAAAACACTATGCTATTCTGATAATATTGCGTTTCAAAGTTCTAATGACCATTTGATTTATGCTACAGCTCTACGAGACCATTGTGGCTTCAAGTTTCCAAGTTAGGCTTTTATTTCTAGGTACATAATGCAAAATTATTTAGTCTCTTGATAACCTCATTCATATGGAATGATTAGTAGTGCTTACTTACGTGTGAATGTACATTGTGCTATGTGTCCATTGTTTATCTTTCATTGTCTATTTCTGAATATTTTTAAATTTTCAAGTTTTCAAATGCATATTTGTTATGATGCAATTGTGATGTTGGTTGACGAATCGCAAATTCATTTCACTACTTTCAATGATGCTGAATTTGTTTTGGTTAGTTCAACCTTGCTTTCCCACTCCAAATATACTTCAGCATCATGTCTCCCCTTGAATGGTGGTATTTGCATCTTTATGGAGCTTATGTTGTCGTCTCTCCTTTCTCTCGGATCATGTCTCCTAGCCCTTGGTTCCTCCCTCCTTGGACGTCTCCTCATTGAATGATTTGAGACTTCATCATCCTCGGAAACCGATAGTTCTATATCTCTAGTCCGCGAACCATCTCTCCTTGGATTATTTGTGGCGCTCGTAGAGACTTTATTTACCTTATCATTTAATTCATACATCTTCATGTTTAACCTCCACAATTCTCCTGTGAAGGCCTTGTATAAGAGCTTCATGTCCGGTGTCATCTCCTTTTCGTGCTCTTCCTCGGAATGAGTGACTTCTTTTCCTTCTCTTCTTGACATCTTAGTTTCTACAAGACAAGATTAGTAAAAAGAAAATCCTTACTTCTCTCCCTCACGTGTTTCACTCTTTTTAATGGTAACTACGCTCGTGTTTCACACAATTTTGGCTTTTACCCTCAATGTGCTCACCACTCAAGCCTTTTACCACTCACAATCTCCAGAATCAAGTTGCACTTTAGAGTTAAACACAACAAATCAAAGCAAGAAAAACAATTATCACAATCTCAAAACCTAACTAACGAAAGAAACTAGATCAAAAGAAAAGCAAAAATAAGAATTAGAGTAATGGAAAGCAAATATTACCCTAAGCAAAAAAAAAAGAAAAGGAAAAAACAAACAAAATTCGGATTTTTTTTTTTTTTTTTCAGGAATGCCTTGTGGACAGACCTGCCCAAGTGTGACCCAAGGTGCAACCCCAGGCGCCTGTAGTGCGATTAGGGTTTTTTATTTTTTTATTTTTTTTTTACTTGTTTTCTTCTTTGAGTAAAAAAACCCTAAATCAACAAGATAAAAAAAAATGCACGGATCAAACACAACTTTTTTTTTTTTTTGGAATTAAAGTATTATGAACGAAGAACACAAAGAAATTGAAAACAAAGATAGATGGGTACTTATCTCAACCAATGCTCTGATACCAATTGATGCGGAACCCCAAGCTTAAAGAAACTGTAATCCCAACACACAAAATGATATGGAACAAACCCTAGGTAAAAATCCGCCCTATAGCACCTCTAGATAACAATTGTATCTAGCAACACTAATTAAAAGGCAAAGAATGAAATTGAAATTCGCCACAAAGTAAATACCTTTGATAAGAAGATCAATTCCCAAATGCAACAAGTAGAAGAAGAACTATCCTCACTTGGAACACACAAGTCTTGTTGAAAACAAGAAAAGATTCTATTTAATCAATAATCAAAGTTAATAGGAAAATAGGAATATTAATTCTCTCAATTGATTAAAAACTTAAATCTCTCTTACAAAAGAATTGATCCCCCTTTATATAAGGACTAGGGTTATATCAAGAATCAATCTAAATCATTAAATATTAAGAAAGTAATCCTAAGGTTGAAAACTAACCCTAAAAACGAAAATAGCAAAAATTACAAAACTGCCATTATAATCCGAAAATAGCTAAATTACGAAACTGCCATTATCATCCAAAATAGCTAAAATTACGAAATTGCCATTCTAAGTTGTCTAGTTTTAAAATTACGCCGTTTCGTCTCCGCAACTCTCGAGTATCATTACGAATTTCATCCCTTGGTTGGACAACATGCTTAAATCATCATTAGGCCTCGGAAAAGTGTTTAAATCATTTGGAAACTTGAATCGATCTCCATCCATAATTCTTTTCACAAGTCCAAGCATTCCCTCTTTGATCTTCTTAGCTCGAGAACGCGTCACTGGTCCACTTGGCAACGTAATGTCCTTATCACGAACATCTATTCTAGAAGAGCGCCCGATGCCCACATCACATATTTTAGCTTAAATGATGCGGAACCCCAAGATTAAATAATCCGAAACCCCAAACACACAAGAAATATTGAACAATAATTGGAAAACAAGAACCCGCCCTACCAAACCCTTAGATAACTTGTATCTAAAAACGTGGATTAGAAGGCTAGGGAAAGAGAAGAATAATCGCCACAAAGTATTTCTACTTTGATAAGATAATTCAACTCCTAATGCAACAAGAAGAAGAAATTGATTCCTCACCTTGCAAGAACACTCCTGGGAGCAATAGGAAAATTAATTCTCTCAATTGATTAAAAACTCAAATCTCTCTTACAAAAGAATTGATCCCCCTTTATATAAGGACTAGGGTTAGATCAAGAATCAATCTAAACCATAAAGTAATTAGGAAACTAATCCTAAGAAAATTAGGAAAGTAATCCTAAGGAAATTAGGAAGGTAATCCTAAGGCTAAAAACTAACCCTAAATAAAAATAATCCGAAAATAGAAATAATTACAAAACTGCCATTATAATCCGAAAATAGCTAAATTACGAAATTGCCATTCTAAGTTGTTTATTTTTAAAATGATGCCGTTTCGTCTCCGCAACTCCCGAGCAGCATTACCACCTTCATTCCTTGCTTGGACATCATGCTTAAATCATCATATTTTGCTCCAATGGTAGAATATAGCTTTATGATGCCCGCATCATTCCCTTCCTCTTCAAAAAGATTCGTCCTCGAATCTAAATCCTTATCGAAAGCAAAAATATCATAAACATTGAAAATAGCGGACTCATTGTGCTCCCCCTGAAGGGCAATTTTGTATGCGTTGTCATTGACTCTTTCAAGCACTTGAAACGGTTTATTTCCTCTAGCATCGAACTTTGATTTCCTAAGGTTAGGAAACCTTTTCTTCCTTAAATATACCCAATCCCAATTTTCTAGTTTGAATATCCTCCACGTGTCATCCCATAACTCTTTCCCAAAGGGACCCAAAAATTCCACATCCCTATCATAGTTAATAATGCTAGGCACTCCATGCAATTTTGATTTTTTATCAAAGTCCTGCAATAAAGAGATAAAAACACAAGGCAAATTGGGGTTAAGGTTAGTTTCACAAAGCAAAACCTCTCGAAACCTCACTAATAATATTTCTTTCTTGCCTAACAATGCACTCTTGACTTCTCTTTCTTTTGCATTAAAACTCTTTTTCTTTTTACTCTTTTCACTTTTCTCTATTGCACTTTCCTCCTTATTTTTCTTACTAGTGCAATCACTCACCATTGGACCTTTATTTATATCATTTTCACTCTTGGCCTCTTTACACTCAATTTTTTTATTTGCCTCACTTCCCAAATCCCCATGTGAACCTTTGGATAGTGTCAATTGTTCAAGTTACTCCTCCATTGGAGATAAAGGTGCAAGTGTGACTTTCTTTTCATTATGCTCATATCTCCTAGCTCTTGGTTCCTCCCTCCTTGGACGTCTCCTCATGAAATGATTTAAGACTTCATCATCCTCGGAACCCGATGGCTCTATATATCTAGTTCGCGACCCATCTTTCTTTGGGATATTTGTGGTGGTCAAAAAGACTTCACTTACCTTATCATTTAGCTCATCCATCTTCTTGTTCAACCTTCGAAATTCTCTTTTTAAGGCTTTGTAAAAGAGCTTTATGTCCGATGTCATCTCCTTTTCGAGCTCTTCCTCATAATGAGTGACTTCTTTTCCTTTTCTTCTTGACATCTTAATTTCTACAAAACAAGATTAGTAAAAAAAAAAAATTTCCTTACTTCTCTCCCTCACGTGTTTCACTCTTTTTAATGGTAACTACACTCGTGTTTCACACAATTTTGGCTTTTACCCTCAATGTGCTCACCACTCAAGCCTTTTACCACTCACAATCTCTTTAATCAAGTTGCACTTTAGAGTTAAACACAACAAATCAAAGCAAGAAAAACAAAAAGCAATTATCACAATCTCAAAACCTAACCAAAGAAAGAAAAGATACCAAAAGAAAAGCAAGAATAATAAGAATTAGAGTAATGGAAAGCAAATATTACCCTAAGCAAAAAGAAAAAAAATAAAAGAAAGGAAAAAAAAAATTCGGATTTTTTTTTTTTCGATGGCAAGTGGACAGACCCGCCCAGGTGTGACCCCAGGTGCAACCCCAGACGCCTGTAGTGCGATTAGGGTTTTTTTTTTTTTTTTTACTTGTTCTCTTCTTTGAATAAAAAAAAACCCTAAATCAACAAGATAAAAAAAAATGCACGGATCAAACANTTTTTTTTTCTTTTGGGAATCAAAGTATTATGAACGAAGAACACAAAGAAATTGAAAACAAAGATAGATACCTACTTATCTCAACCAATGCTCTGATACCAATTGATGCGGAACCCCAAGATTAAAGAATCCGAAACCCCAAACACACAAGAAATATTGAACAATAATTGGAAAACAAGAACCCGCCCTACCAAACCCTTAGATAACTTGTATCTAAAAACGTGGATTAGAAGGCTAGGGAAAGAGAAGAATAATCGCCACAAAGTATTTCTACTTTGATAAGATAATTCAACTCCTAATGCAACAAGAAGAAGAAATTGATTCCTCACCTTGCAAGAACACTCCTGGGAGCAATAGGAAAATTAATTCTCTCAATTGATTAAAAACTCAAATCTGTCTTACAAAAGAATTGATCCCCCTTTATATAAGGACTAGGGTTAGATCAAGAATCAATCTAAACCATAAAGTAATTAGGAAACTAATCCTAAGAAAATTAGGAAAGTAATCCTAAGGAAATTAGGAAGGTAATTCTAAGGCTAAAAACTAACCCTAAATAAAAATAATCCAAAAATAGAAATAATTACAAAACTGCCATTATAATCCGAAAATAGCTAAATTACGAAATTGCCATTCTAAGTTGTTTATTTTTAAAATGATGCCGTTTCGTCTCCGCAACTCCCGAGCAGCATTACCACCTTCATTCCTTGCTTGGACATCATGCTTAAATCATCATATTTTGCTCCAATGGTAGAATATAGCTTTATGATGCCCGCATCATTAAACTTGCTTCATTTCAATATTTTAAGCCTAAATGTTTCATAGTTGAGCTTGAATTGCTTAGCTGGACTTTCTAGGCTTGGATGTTGGAAAATTGATTATATAGGCTTAACGCTTTTATGTTCGATCTTAATCAGGTTAGTTTAACTATTTAAGCACACTTGTTTCAAAGTTGATTTATTTATGCTTAGTGGATTCATAGTTGTCATATTTAAGCTTAATTGTAGCAAAACTGAGTTGTATGTGCTCAAAAGTATTGTAGTTGTCAAATTCAAGCTTTGATTGGTTAGTTGCAATATTTAATCTTAATCATTGCAAAATTAATATATATATGTATATAGGCTTCATTGTATTTAAGTTTAAATTAAACAGTTGCACTATTCTATTTAAGCTTAATTGTTGCAAACCTCAGTTATTTACGCTTAGAAGTATCATCGTTGTCAAATTTAAGCTTAAATTTGTTAGGCGTACTATTTAAGCATAATTGTTGCACAAGTGAGTTTTTTATTCTTAATGGATATGAGTTGTCATATCTATGCTTAAATAGCATAGCTGCACTATTTAAACTTAATTGTTGCAAAACCGAGTTATTTACGCTTAAAAGTTTCATAGTTGTCAAATTTAATCTTAAATTTTTTAGTTGCTCTTTTCGAGCTTAATCATTGCAAAACTGATATACCTATACTTGATGGATTCATAGGTGTCTTATTTAAGCTTAATTGTTGCAAAAATGATTTATTTAATTCTAAATATTTCACAGTTGTCAATTTGTTTGCTTACAATTGCTTAGTTGTGCTGTTCATGCTTAATTGTTGCACAACAGGTTTAGTTTAAGTTAGTTGTTTCGTACTTCTCATATTTAAGCTTAGAATTGCTTTGGTTTCAATATTTAAGTGTTTCCCAGTTGTCATATTTAAGCTTAAAATCGTAGATGCACCATTTTAAGCTTAAAGCTGAGTTATCTATGCTCTAAAGTAGCATCAGTGTCAAATTTAAGCTTAAATTGGTTCGTTGTACTATTTAAGCATAACTATTGCAAAAATAGATATATTTATGCTTAATGGGTTTATTGATGCGGAACCCCAAGCTTAAAGAAACTGTAATCCCAACACACAAGATGATATGGAACAAACCCTAGGTAAAATCCCGCCCTATAGCACCTCTAGATAACAATTGTATCTAGCAACACTAATTAGAATGATACGGGCATCATAATGCCATATTCTACCATTGGAGCAACACCTCTAGATAACAATTGTATTTAGCAACACTAATTAGAAGGAAAAGAATGAAATTGAAATTCGCCACAAAGTAAATACCTTTGATAAGAAGATCAATTCCCAATGCAACAAGTAGAAGAAGAACTATCCTCACTTGGAACACACAAGTCTTGTTGAAAACAAGAATAGATTCTATTTAATCAATAATCAAAGTTGTCTCTTACAAGCTAGTAACCCCCCTTTATATAGAGACTAGGGTTAGGTTAAGAATCAATCTAGACCATAAAATAATTAGGAAAGTAATCCTAAGGCTGAAAACTAACCTTAATTAAATAAAATACGAAAATATCAAATATTACAAAACTGCCATTATAATCTAGTCCCAACTTCTCAACTAAAGTAGTACTAGCATCATTAGCACAACTACCCCCATCAATGATATAAACTACATGTTTTACCACCCACAAAACATCTAGTGTGAAAAATATTCTCCCTTTGTTCTAGTCCCTCTTCCTTCACCTTCAAATTTAAAACCCTCCTAATTACTAGGGACTCCCTTACCACGGGATACTTTACATCCTCCTCCTCACTAGAATCATACTCTAATGGTGGCCTTTCCTCATCGGATTCAGACTCCGACATTACTTCA
>QANX01006088.1:0-17299 GCA_003254975.1 Ochetophila trinervis
ATTGTGAAATAAGAAGAAGCAAAAAGAATTAGAAGTAGAAAAATAATAATATTCTTATAATCAAAATAGAAATGTGAAAATGCAATTAGATTCACTACCAACGTTAGGTTTAAAGGCACGAAGGCTTTGCTTTCACTTTATTAAATATGCTATCATCTTTGTTTGAACAAGAAGTTTTTGACTATATGGATTGCACGGGGACCAAGATATAGTAATGTTTATAAGAGTCATTATTTTGAGCTTTCACAATTCATTGTTATTTATCATATCTAATTCAAAAATTCTAAATGATCGAGTTTATTTGTTTTCAAAATAAAAAATTGCTGATATTGAAGATATTTTGAGCTAGGAGAACTATAAGAGTTGTTTTTTTTTTTTTATTCTTTTGGTCAATGTAAAAGCCGGCTTAAATAGTTAATAAAGGTGTTCTTATTCTTTTCCAGGGTTCTTGGGAAGTTTCCTTCTCATTAGCATAAAATGGTCCTAACATACACCATTGTCTTTGTAAATATTAAGTAAAAATGTTAATGTAAAATTCAAAATAATGAACATGAGACTGCTATCTTTTTCATGCATTTGTCTTTTTTAGCAACCGGATTTCTTTGCTAATTAATATTTTTTAGATTAACTAATGATTTAAAAATCTGCGATTTCAAAATGTTAAATTTAAAAGTATCGATATTATGAAAATAATTTTCTAAGATACACAAAATTTAAGCATCATGTTTTTAATATTCAAATTCGACCAATATCTATTCAAAGTTAGATATTGTGATGGCATTATTCCCCAAAACCAAATTAAATAGATTTTTATTATGAGTCAACTCAGTTGGGAGACTTTGCAAAGTAATGAAATACAAATACAACAAAGCTTGGGGCAAAACTTTGCTCCACAACGAATAAAAAACTGAAACAAAGGTAAATTCAAAAAAAAAGAAGCAGCAATTGAATATTTTTTCTTTGTATGTATAACACAATAGATTCAAACATTGATATGATTTAAAAAAAATATAATTGATTTCACAGCTCTCATACAAATATTTCTACCTTGTTGAATTAATTAAAGAAAAACTTACCGGGTATGACTCAAGTTTGACAAATGGTCCAGAAATATGATAGAAGTTAGTGCACCTTTGATGACAAACTTTATTTTAACACCTCATCTTCAATACTTTCATATACTGCCAAAAGCCAAAAACAAATAAAAAAACTATAAAACAAATCTAAAAAAACAAAAAACCTCAAATTTAACTTAAAAATCACTCACTATAGATCCTATACAAAGTTGTATATTTAATTAACATGTCCATTTGTAGTCATTATTAACCACTTGAGCATAAATTTTCAGATTCTATTCAAGTAAAACTATGTTTAAAAGCACAGTAAATAAGTTGAAAAGAAGTGTCCTTATTAATCATGTAACATTTATGAAACAAAACATACAAAAATTGAAATTTAGAAATGTAACAAATGTTAGTTGGCTGCTTACTCACGTTGCAGGCATTTATGGACAGACATTTGACATCTCCTCCACCAATACAAGTTTCCCTAAAACAATTACAGACATAAATATTTAAATCATTGGTAAAAGAATCCAAGACCATATGATTTGTAGTTCGAGGTACTATATCTACAAAAATAACATAGAAGTTGCATTTGAAATGTATTAAGCTAAAGCAATTGCAAATACAATCAAACTTTAAGTAATGCCTTATTAACACACCATAACCTGCTCCATGTTCCTCTTCTCACTATCCAAACCAGAATAAAAAAAATACCAAAAAGCCATATATTGGGATAAACCTTCATGTTTTTTCTTCTCTTTTCATAAATTCTTTTGTTTATTTTCACCAACTGACCCGTCATCTCTCTCCTATTCTCTCTCTCTAGAAATTTCTTTTATTGAAACAACATTCAACTACAGGGCCAACATAATCACAAAGCAAAATAACATAGATACATGAAAAAAGAAAAAAAGAGGTTGTCCTTAGAATACAAAATAACAACCTCCACAAAGACTCAAATTCAAACTCATTTCCACACATACATTATTTTCATCCCCTTCTTGCCCATCTCTTTTAGTAGTAGTGTAATCTTCATGCAAAGTAGTAGTTAGAGAAGAAAAAAGCTTGTGATCATCTTTAGAACATGTTTCAACAACAACAAAAGTAGAACAAAAATCAACAGCATAAGCAGTTCCTAATGGGTCATCATCAAGGGAAGCAAGGTTTCTTAACTCATACATTCTTGAAAATTTGATTTTTTAGCCCAAAAATTTTTGTTGCAACAACAAGTGCTTCTCAATCCTTGGCCACCGTGGTTGGGCTTAAATGGACTTTTGGTCAAAGAAAAGAAGAGGAATAGGAAGAAGAAAAGATAGTGAGAAACGGGTGATGAAATTGAAATTGAGGGGTAACAAAAGTGAAGCCATACACTGAGTCGTTCTAAATCCTTGAATATCGGTAAAAATAAAAAAATAAAAGTTTACCCACCTCCTATACTAATAACGACAAGTCATACCTATATGATTAAATTGAATGAGTTTAACAGATAAAGGTTTTGGGCTTTGGAAATGTCAAGAATTAAAAATAATAAAGAAGAATGATAAGAGAGCAAAAATCGAATGAGTTATTTGGGGAAGAGAGTATACATACAAAGGAATAAATAAAAAAAGAAGGAAAAAAAAAACAAGCCATTATATTACAGCAAAAGAATCTAGAACCAAAATAAATAACCATTATTCTCCTGTTTATCTATAAATGTCATGAAGTACCAGTAAGTCAATACTTCACTTATCATAAATACATTACATGTACAAATCTCTTATCACGTCACAATTTGAGATAAAACCCAATCAATCATAATTTATATGTGTAACTGTATGTGTGTCTTATATGCATATCAATTCCTCATAGACTACAGAATAAACCTCTCAATTTTTATCTTCTTTTTTATGATATTTTGAAACCTATAATCCATTGAATTAGCAAAAACAACCATCTTATCATTCCCAAACCTTACCCTGTCTACCATTGATTTAACATATTTCATTTTCTCGAAAAATTTTGTTCGATACTATTCTTTATCGTGAGTGTGAGCAATACAATTTGCAAAAAAGGAATGAAAAATAAGAAGTTTCTTCCTTAATAAGAAATTTATAATGGAAAATTTCACACTTCTTCCCTTGAATTTGAGCACTGTTTATAACATAGTAATCACACGAAAAACAATAAATTGGCAGAACTGCCAAACAAGCACAAAACAGACATTTCAAGAACCAAACAGCCCAAAATCAAATTTCAAAGACCAATATTTAGTTTAGAAACAGTCTTCACCAAACTTCACAACAAGCAAAAGGCAGGCCAAATTCAATTTGTAGCAACAACAAACACCAAAAAAAAAATTGCAAAATGTTAACCGCATAATAATCAAAATACAAAAAATGAGCAAGTCAATTTTCCAAAGGACTTTCCACTTCCAATATACATTTTACAAGAGAGCTAAAATCAATACTCTTTTGGATGTCAGACACATGTTTAATGTAATGAGCTAATTATTTGTCTGTGTAGATCATGACACTAATTTTAAGCACATCATCTTCTATTTTAACTCGCCTTTGCTATTTATATTATGATTTCAAAATTGCATATGTAACTAATTAAGCTTTATAAGTTAATAAGCAGAGATATATACCAAACAGAAAAAAAAAATCAATTTGTTGCACGAATAAAAATACAGATTTCCTATTTTTCCTAGTTAATTATGATTAATGACGTTTTCATCCATATCTTTGCATTGTGTAGAATGGATCCTGCTCTATTAAAAGAAGGGAAAATTACACTACGGGTACCTGAACTATGACGCGTGTTACAAGTAGGTATCCGAATTTTTTTTGGTGTTGAAGTACCTGAACTTGAAATCTGTAACATCGTTCATACCTGAGTCAGTTTTTGTTTGTTTTTGAGCGTTAGCCTCACTTGCGCAGCATGTTTTGAATAGTGTCAAGGGTATCTTAGGTCATTTTACTGCATTCTCTTTCAACTTCAACGCATTCTGCTTCATCTCCTCAACTTCAGCCCAATGATGATATGATCGAGGCCACTGCCAACTGCCTCTGGTGGCTCATGAGATGGCTTACGAGATCTTGAACTCCGGCATTTTGTTCCTGTGGGTGATAAGACCGCCACCAAAGATATTCAGCGAGAATTCTGATAGGGAGTTTTTTCTTTTTGAATAGAGGTTTATGGAGAGAGCTGGGGAGAGAGGCAAAGTGGTGAAGTGGAGACTGCAAGAAAGAGTTTTGGCGCATCCGTCGATGGCCTGTTTCGTGTCTCACTGCTGTTGGAACTCGTCCATGAAAGCGTTGGCTTTTGAAATTCTGGTGGTGGTATTCCCGCAGTGGGGAGACCAAGTGACCAACGCGAAGTTTTTGGTGGAGGAGTTCAAGGTGAGGCTGAGACTTTGCAGAGGAAAGGCGGAGAACAAATTGGTTGGGCGAGATAAGGTGGAGAAGTGCTTGCTGGAGGCTACCGTTGGGCCGAAGTCAGAGGAGATGAAGTGGAACACGTTGAAGTTGAAAGAGAATGCAGTGAAATGACCTAAGATACCCTTGACACTGTTCAAAACGTGTTGTGCACGTGAGGCTAATGCCCAAAAACGAATGGAAACTGGCTCAGGTATGAACGGTGTTACAGATTTCAAGTTTAGGTACTTCAACGCCAAAAAAAAAGTTTGGGTACCTACTTGTAACTTGCGTCATAGTTTAGGTACACGTAGTGTAATTTTTTCTTAAAAGAATGTAACTGTCAATTTATACATATAAAAGTAAAATATCAATATAGGATCAATAGCAGAACTTAATGCAAATATCACAACAAAAACAACAGTTTTTCCACCCTAGAATTGTTCAGTTAATGCATATAAATTTTGTAAATCTAGTAATTAAATTATATTTTTCACCACTTTGTTATTCAAACTTTTTGTTGTAAAAAAATAATAATAATTCATCTTAAAGTCCCCAAAAACAGAGAACAAAAATAAAAAAAATTAAAATAACAATTACTCAAACAGAAATATCCACCTATATAAACCTACAAGCTTGATTGGTTCATAAGCAACCAAACTAATTTTATTTCCCATATATCCCATTATAAATTATGTATATAAATGATCAACACGAATATACAAACATGAAAATTTGGTGGTCAACAAACTATTTAGCCATAGAGCTACTCATAATTCACAGCTGAAAGCCCATTTTCTTATATATGTTTTCAACTTTGTTTTACTTGCTATTATTTGACTTTGTTTTTATAAAGAAATGTAACAAACTAGAAAATCCTAACTTTACAAAGAAGGAAAAGAAAAAATAACATGAAGATAAACACTTTAGATCTCGTTCTATTTATCGTATTTTCAACAACATAATAAATAAATAACTCACCACATCACACTTTTATATATCACTGATCACATTAGGGTTCCTCTTCAATCGCAAAATTTGGAGATTTCGGATCTTAGTAGAAAATCGAATTTAGAATGATTTTGGCTTCAGCAAAGCGTCTTCCTTTTCAAAAGTTTGAAATCATTCTCGTCGAAGCCTTCATCTTTGTCTGCAAACTCACAGCCGATGTGATTGAGTGTCGATTCGCAAATATTTCACTATGAATTGATGACTTCTAGGATTAGAAGTTACAGCATTCCACTTTGATTCAAAATTGCTCTCTGGCAAAAACGTCAAATGGTTTAGGAATATAACAATCTCTAAGGTAATAAAATGACGTCGTTTTTGTTTTTGTTTTTTTTTTTAACATACAAAACGATGTCATTTTGGAAAAAAAAAAATGAGACATTGAAAAGAAACAGAAACCCACATGTACATATACTCTCCTTTATAAGATATAAGATATATATATATAAATAAATAAATTTTAAAAATAAGTTTTTTTTAATAAAAAATGTGGCGTTTTAGTATTTATTTCAATTTTTTAACAAATAAATTTATTTATATAATAATTTCTAAAGAAATGAAATAATTATTTATCACTTTTCATATTTTACAGAAAATTGAAACTACAAGAGGAGTATGTGTAAGTTTTTAAACATAAAGTGTATATGAAAAATTCCGAAACTAGAATGGTAATTTGTGTAATTTACCCAATAATATTTAATAAATTAAAAATAAATTACACAAAAGTCTTCTGAACTATTTTATACTTACAAATAACTTTTTAAAACTACTAAAATAACAAAAACAAAACCCTCACAATTATAATTGTGCATGACATGTTGGCCCTTTTAAACCAATTAAATACTAAAATTATTTTATTTTGAAAATAATACTCTTTGTATTAAACCTTTATTCCATATAATTTATTCAATACTTTTTTTAATTCTAAATATTAAAAATAATATTTTGTATAAAATATATCAATATTAATAAAGAATTTATTCAATATGAAAATTTATCCTGAATTTTAATTTTTAAAATCTTTATAATTTTTTTCATTAGAGTGATTTTGTCTTGTTCGATAATTTGTTTGACTTGTAAGCTTTTAATAATTTTGAGCTGCTTTTTTGTAATATCACAAGGCTACTTGTGTTTTCACCAAAAAAAAATCACAAGGCTACTTGTGAATATAAAATAGGTCAAAGTATTTTGTGTAATTTACCAACCCATAGATTGGACATCACATTCACATCCCGTTGTAATTTACCAATCTAAGTAGACCTTTCAGATTTTTCCAACGTTGGACTATCAATTTTTCAGACTTTTGAATCGTGGACACAGAGGTTTAGTCTCTAATGACTAGAGGATGAATGGAGGTGGACAAAACGGAGAAAATGTTCAATGCTACAACTAAAGCCTTGAAATCTGGAACAATTATAAATTGAGGCCGATACAATATGGAATCTGGAAAAATATTATGCATATAAAATTGAGGCGGATAGGAATTGGTTTTCTTTTGGATAAAGTGTATTAGGCAACTGATAAGAACATAGATGAGTGGATAAACTTGTGAATTTGGAGTCATGTTAACTATTCCAAATCAATTATAGTATAAAATTAATGTATTATTATGATATTTTCGTGCCGGATTAAAAATTTGGATGAATTATTAAGCAGGGTGGCTTTTCCTTTTAGCATGGAATAAATGGCCCAAATATTAATTAAAAGGAAAAATTTGTTAACGATTATAAGGGAAATTGTGCTGCTTATTTGTTAAAAGGATATTCTTAATAAATTTATTGGACCCATTGTTTAAAAAATAAACCTTTTATACTAAATAAGGAAAATTTGACAAAAATTTCCATACGATAAATTAATTGTTGTTACATTGTTTGGTTGAAATGAAACGAAACTAATAGCATCTTCAATGATGAATGTGAAATTTTTTATATGTGATATAAAAAATTGATATTGTCTAATTTTAAGTAGCATAAATATACAATCAAATATAAAATTATGCTTAAATAGTAATGTGCACAAAATTTTTTGGCTATTAATAAATTATATATTTCAATAATTTTTTTTTTTTGAAAGAATTGACTTTTTAAGGAAGATTTTGATTTTTAAAAAACGTTACAATATCTAGCAATGCTTCTACAAGCAAATATTTACTTTGACATTATCTAAGCCATATCATCTTAACATTCTTTTTAGACATAATCATTTGTAAACAATTTAAAAAATATATATATATATATGTATTACTTATGTGGTATATTTATTCTCACAATCTATATTCCTATTAAAGATGCTCTAAATGTTAATAATCTGCAATTTTGAAACATACCAAGGTAAATTTGTAAGAATGGAAAATAAGACAGACAATTTTATAATTTGCTCATTAATTTTTTTTTATAGATAATGTCTTAATGAAGAAAATTTTAAAAATACAAAATTACATCAACCAAACTACAAAGGTTGATTCGAAAAGTCTAACAGGAGTGTATTTAATTAAGACTTTTAAAAAAATTTACAGACTTTTTTAAATTATAAACTTTGATAGACTTTAATAAACTTTATAAAAGTATTAACGACTTTAAATGACTTTTATAAACTTTTTTAAAATTTTTTTTATAGATTTTAAATGATTTTTATAAATTTATTTTTTACTCTTCAAATTTATAAATATTTTATATATCTGACTCTCTCTCATTGCAACCATTTAATCATTGTTTGTATGTCATAAATAATGCCTTATTACTCTTTTATGTCTACAACAGCATGTACATGCTCACAAAATAAATCTGCAAAATAAGCACAAGACTTAAATAACAGTTGTAAAATTGTAATAATAATAAAAAATGGTGTTGAACAGTAGGCTTTCCTACTGTAAAATTGTTTCCGAGAATCCATTCATGAAATCGGATGGCTAATATATTAACCCAAAATTCATCACCAAAATGGTTATCTAATTAAAAGTTGAGTGAGGAGTGAGGAGTGAGGAAGTAGTTGGTAATAATTTATCAATTAATTCAAAATTAAATGTACGAAATTTCTGCTACTGAACTGTGATTCTATTGGCAGCCCATCAATGGCCAATATTGGGCAATGCTCTTCCATATGGCTTTTGGGCAACCCTAGAAGACCATGCCCACCAAACTCAGATATAATTTTATCACATACAAATTACAATTCCATAAAAATTATTCATGGAGCTTTTGTCAGATAGCAGGAATTTCTTACATTTATTAATTGATAAATTAATACCAACTTCTTCCTCACTCCTCACTCAATTTTTAATTAGATAACCATTTTGGTGATGAATTTTAGGTTAATATATTAGTCATCTCATAAACGCAGGCCGATTTCATGAAGGGATTCTCAAGTGGAGGAATGACCGATCAAACCCTCATCTGCTCTCCGAATCCAAAACCCAAGAATTTCAGCGTCTCAGTAACCATAGATTATATTTTCGCTACAAAAATTCTATTGTTCATATATCTCACATATAAAACTATCTATTAGACGTTTTAAAATCAGATTTTTATTAAAAATAAATTGAAGAGTGAGAACTAATAAATACATATATTAGAAGCACTTTGAACAAAAAAAGAAGAACTCTAACGCGTAATTGTTATTTGTCTTTTTATTTTTGTCTAAAAAATTTATGAAAATTTTTAGAGAGAATGAAAAATAAATATTAAAATTGAATATATATACTCATCATCCAAAAGTTTGTAAAAGTAGATAAAAATTATTTTATTTAAAATATAAAGTTTAGATTGAATACTTATAAACTTTGTGAACTCTTAAAAAATTATAATTAAATACTTTATAATTTTTGAAGACTTTTTAAAAAATTATAAAAGTCTTTATTCAATATCACATAACTTTTAAAACATTTTAAAAATCTTAATTAAATACATTTAAATTTTTTTAATAGATAAAAGTCATAATTAAATATATTTTTTTAAGAACACCCTTTCATCCCACAGATAAAAAGAAGGAAAAAAAAGGGCTTCATAGCTAATAACATGACATTAATTCCTTTTAAAAACAGTTGAAATGATCATATTAAGGTAATGTCATTCACCTTTTTTGAGAGTTGGTTAAATATAATTTGAACTTTTTGATTTTTAAAATATATATTATCAATCTCCTTTTTAAATTTCAAAAATTCATTTTTTTTTTTGGGGATGCCGATGCTTTTAATTAATATTATCCTCGCTTTCTAAATGGGGCATAAATGTGTAAGTTAATATATATATATATATGATAAAACTCATATTAGATTTTTTTGATAGTTTTACTATATAAATTTTATTTATTAATCATGGATGGATTCAACGAGTAAATTTTAAAAAATTATTTATGATTCACATAGTCCATTAAGGGTTTATATTTTTCAAATAGAATTTTTGTATATCACTCAATCCTATTAGAGAATTACTTGATTTTTTAAATTTCAGTTTTTGAAGTGATTCAAATGCTTATTAGAAAATAAATAAACTTGAATCTAAAACCATTAGTAGAGCTATAAATAGGCTCGAACAATTTATGACCCGTTTAGTTTTTGCTCACTTGAACTTGATTCTTCATTAAAATGAGTCAATCTTAAACAAAGAAGAACCAACTGTAAGCAATAAAGTAAGCTCATAAATAGTTTGAATTTGTTATTTATAAATTTCTATGTAAAAATTATTTTATCAATTTAAATATACTATATTCTTATAATATGTAAACATTGTTGTTTTATATTTAATTTTTTAAAATTTTTAATTTTATCAAAAAATAATAGAATAAATAAATTTTATTAATAATTTAGTGTTAACATAAAAATTAAATAATATCAAATGTTTAAATTTTTAGATTTTCATATTAAAACAAACCAAGCCGAACTAAACTCCAGCTTTTCATAAATAAGTTAAGCCAATATTGAGCGAGCTATTTTAAAATTTTGTGAGTTTGAACTGAGCACTCCTAAAATCATGCGAGCAAAACATGGAAATCCTAATAATTGTTTCATTCATACCTATAACCATCAAATTGATTTGATGTGAATATATCTCTCCATACATATATATTTGAAAAGGGGTTTAATTATCAAAAAAAAAAAATTTGAAGAGGGATTTATTTACTGTACAACTATTTATTACTAGTAGAACTACTTTAATTGTTTGACAAGTGGCAACATAAAAATCAAAAAGAAAAATGAAACCGGTTGTAATCGGTATTGCATTTTATTGAATGGGCGGAAAATAAGAAAGTGGGCGGCAAAAGCTGATTTTTTTTCCCACCAATTCTAAGTATTATTTTAGGGAATATATTACTTCAACTATAAAATTATTTTATTTATAGATAATTTTACTTTATTTAAATGATGCTATTTTATTATTGATAATGTTATTTTATTTATAAATCATATTACATATTTATGAACTATTTTCTTCATTATGAATAAATATATTATAAATGGTATTACATGCTTTATAAATCATATTACATTTTTTTAAACAATGTTACATCATTTTTTAGAAATATGGCTCAATTTATATACTATATTACTTTATTTATATATTATGCTACTTTTTTATGGATAATGTTACTTTATTATAGATAAAACATTATTAATAGTGTTACCTGCTTTTATGGACTTTGTTACCTAATTTTGGACAATGTTACTACATTTTTGAAATATATTACCTCATTTAGTGATTTATCTCCATTTATAGACAATGTTACTTCATTTACAAATTATGTTACCTCTTTTATAGACGATATTACCTCATTATGAAAAATATGTTATAAATATGTTACTTGCTTTATGCACTATGTTACTTCACTTGTAGATAACATCATTTTGGTAATGTTACACTATTTGTGAACTACATTACTTTATTTATGGACAAATTACCTCATATTTGAATAATATTACCTCCTTTTTGTACTGTTACTCCGTTTATGAACTATATTACTCCATTTACAGATTATTTTATATTTTTTATGGACAATATTACATTGTTATGGATAGCATATTACAAATTGTGTTACATGATCTATGGACAACAATACTTCACTTCTAGATAGTATACCATCATTTTAGTAATATTACACCGTTTATGTATTATGTTACTCCATTTACCGATTATTTTACTTTTATTGTGAACTATATTACCTTGTTACGAATAGCATATTATAATTGTATTACATGCTTTATGGACTATGTTACCTCACTTGTGGATAATGTAAAATTATTTTGGTAATCTTACATCGTTTGTGGACTACGTTACTTTGTTTGTGGACAAGTTATCTAACGTTTGGACAATATTACCTATTTTTTGGTATTGTTACCCCGTTTTATGGACTATGTTACTTCGTTTGCAAATTATTTTACCTTTTTTTATGGACAATATTTTCTTGTTATGGATAACATGTTGATAATAGTGTTACCTGATTTATGGACCATAATACTTCACATCTGGATAGTGTTCCATCATTTTGGTGATATTACACCATTTTGTGAACTATATTATTTCATTTACAAATTATTTGACCTTTTTTGTGGATCATATTACTTCGTTATAGATAACATATTATAATGGAGTTACATACTTTATGGACCATGTTATCTCACTTGTCGATAATGTAACATCATTTTGGTAATCTTACACCATTTATGGATTATGTTACTTTGTCTATGGACAAGTTATCTAAGGTTTGGACAATATTACCTCCTTTTGGTATTGTTATTCCGTTTATGGACTATATTACTTTATTTACAGATTATTTTACATTTTTTATGGATAATATTACCTCGTTATAGATAATATGTTGTAAATGGTATTAGACATTATAGACTATGTTACCTCATTTATGGGTAGTGTATCATCATTTTGGTAATATTACACTATATTTGGATTACGTTACTTCATTTACATATTATATTACTTTTTGTGTGGATCATTTTACTTCTTTACGGATAGCACCGTTTATGACGAATGCGTTCCTAATCCACTGGAAGAACTTGTTGATGTGCTCTCCTCCTCCAAGATCACGTCTATCTCAAAGGAATCCTCTTTCCAAGAGGATGAGATGGGAACTCATGGCTGAAAACAATCCTTATGGTTTTGATATCCGGTAGGAATAATAAGAATAAGAGTCCAGGTTGGTTGGTGAGCCTAGTGATAGGAGACTATCTAGCTTGGTTCGAAGAGCACTTGTTGGGTTAAATATTTTTTTGTTGCTAAATGTTATGGCCTAAATGCTGAACTATTGACCCTACTTGTTCGGATGGGTGTTCACCCCAAAATGTTCTCGGATCGCATGCATACATCCGTAAGTAACTTAGTGCAACATGGCAAATTTAATTGAAAGGAATCAGCGAAGAAAAGAAAAATGGGTCAACATCTTAATGTATATTTGAGAGATTGTCATCGGGCTTAAAAGTTTCCACATGAGTTCGTTGAGGTGTCTACACAGGAAAGAAAAACCTATTTTATATTCTGTCGAGAGTTCGGATTGCTCCACCCAAGTAGAACGAAAAGGAGGAGATTGTCATCAGGCTTAAAAGTTTCCACATGAGTTCGTTGAGGTGTCTACACAGGAAAGAAAAACCTATTTTATATTTTGTCGAGAGTTCGGATTGCTCCACCCAAGTAGAACGAAAAGGAGGTGTACGTAAAGAGAGCACCTTTAGTATTTTTTTCTTTTTTCTTGGCATTGGAAGAAATGAATTGGGCTTTGGCTTCAATCTAGGACAGGTCAAGGATATCTTCTTTCCAAAAAAAAGACCAAGATATATATTGGTAGGGGATTCATCCGAGCGAGATGTTCGACATTCATCCATCCATACGCAATCTCCGCTTCCATTTTGATACATAGTTGGCCCTTCTAACCATTGGTTCCACGAGGACAACCAAAGACTAAAGCCCGATCCGAGCAAGATCGTTGAGACACCTACGCATGGGGCCATTTTTGACGCCCCTTGCATTCTGAAATTGTGGAAATTTTTGAAATCTAGTGGGATGGGGCTTAGCCCCAAGTTTTGATTGTGCCCTAGTAGTTGCGCTCTTACCCAGGTGCTGCCATTTGTTTGCCTTGTTCTGTTCGAAGGCTCCGGTTTCAAATCTTTCTCAAAACAAATTAATTGTGGGTCTTAAGAGGAGCTATTGGATTCTTCATCATGATCATTGGACTAAAGAGGCTTTGAGGACCTTCCTTCTAAGGAAAAAGCGCGCACTTGTCTCTGTATGGAAACCAAAAAAAGGGGGGATGTGCTTATGATGGGTGCATTTCTATATAAGCAAGGCATGGCATGGGCAGCTTGCCTAGCGTGCCTAAGGAGATAGGCAGCGTGGATGGAGGTGGCAGCCATGGTGCAACCATGTGCTGTGAGTAGGCATCAACATGGGCATGGATGCTGTGAGTAGGCAGCATGTTGAGCGGACATATGGGTAGACGTGTGTGTGCGTGCAGGTAGGAGTTGTGTGTGAGGCGTGTGCAAAGATGGGGCTTGACAAGGGGCTATGCGTGGACCAGACAGTGGTCTAAGCGTGCAGCTAAGCAATGCATGTGTGTGTGAGCAAGGCATGCAAGCATGTAGTGGGGCTGCGTTGAGTGGCGCTTTATGATGATATATGTGTGTGGGTAGGCGCACATATGTGTGGCAGCAAGGCTGGCTGTGGCACAGCGTGGATTGATGCCGAGTATGCCTTAAGCAAGCAAGTGTGCGTGCAGCCAGTGGCATGGCCGAGTGCAGCGTGCATCATGGGCAAGTCAGCATGCAATGTGGGCAGGCAGTGTGCGGCAGGAGGCAACACACATGCAGACAGGCAGCCATGCAGCATGCAGGGCTGTGCAGCGGGTAGGCAGCACAAGGCAACATGAGCAGGGCATGTGCGAGGCAGGTGCGGGGCATGTGTGTAGATGGGCATTAGGTGGCGCTCAGATGTGCGTGTGTGCCCAGACTTGGGGAGAATTTACATGCACATGGGTGTGTGTGGCTAGCATGGCACACGCACATGTGTGGCTGGCGGTTAACAGCATTTATGGGCGGTTGCTGTGTTGCTGGCAGACTTTGGGCAGCAGCTGGCTTGCCCAGCAGCCTTGGTGGCATGCATGCATACAACATGGGGGTTGCCCAGACATATGTGGCTTGCTGGAGCGTGCCAACAGATTACCTAGCAGTGTGGGGTTGTACACTGCAAGGCTATGTGGCCAAGGCTGGTTGGTGCCAACAAACCCAAGGCGGTTGGTGTGTCAACTGCCCCTTTTTAATATGTATAGCTGTAAAGCTTGAGACCCGACCATGAGAATGGATGTGGTGATCCGAGCATAGTATGTAGGCTGTATTCCCTTTGTTCATCAAGTTAATGAAAAGGTTGGGCATTAGCTCGTACATGGTGGAATGCTTGTGATTACCTTTGACATGTGTATGTTGTGAACTTGTGTGTGTGCATCCATTCTTGTGTACTTGCTGTTAGGAGAAAAAAATCATCGCTCGCACAACACAAGTCAAGCTTAGCCCTTTCATTCTTCGGGTGGTCTGTGATCTTCCATGCACAGATTCAAAGCATAGAATCTAAACAGGTTACCATCCCGTATAGGTCTTCAATCTCTGACTCTATTCCGGATGGACAAGTTGCCAAATGCTTATAAAAGGGATACCTCAGGTGGTGTACCACAAGCAAGAAGTCAGACTCCATTATCATGACAGTCACTTAGAAGGGGTTCATACTCTTGCCAACGTTGAATTTTCCAATGCAATGTATATGACTTTAAACTCTCACCATCGATTTTGGCATAGAACAGTTGTTCAATAATGGAAACTCAAATCATATGGATAAAATTGGGATTCATATCATCCTCTCAAGCCCACGAGGTCCTTGTACCCTGTTCATGTGACACATGACATGTATAGGCATTCTAAAACCAACTGGTTGAGAGGTCCATCACTGATGGGACATGGTCCCAAAAAAACTAACCGAGGTATCCACCTATTTTCTTAATGAATGTGAGCCATAAAAAGAGAAGCCCTGTGCTTTATTAGGCACAGTGCTAGAATAAAAGCATCGAACGCAGGAACCGCGCGAACAACAGAGAAAGCAACCTATGCGAGAGAGCAGTTATAGCGTTAAGGGAAGGGAGCGCAAGTGCTATTGCTAGGGAGCTGCGGTGCGCTCTTTCTCTTTAGTATTGTGTGGCTTCTGAATTCATTCTTCTCAAAAGGGTAGGTAAAGGCAAAATCTTTCATGACCCCATTTTATATTATAACTGGACCCAGAGTTTTGAATTGCGTATATGAAGAGATCGCGTCAGAATGAAAACTAAGCAGGTAACAAAAAGTACGTTAAGACGGAAGAGGGATAAATTCTACCTATCAGGCCTAGCCTAAAGTTAGTCTAGTTCTCAAGTAGAATATAGGGGTATAGGATGGATCTACTTCAATCAAAATCGTTGCCTGACTAGTAGCCGAGGATGGTGAGGAAGGATGGAGTAGAGGCTTTTCATTTTCAAATCCAAGGAGGTACAAGACTGAATGATTTGAACCATTCATTAGGTTTATAGAGTAGAACAAGCCACCAAGCAAGACTGCGAAGAAAATGTTTGTTCTGTGTAGGCCTTGATGCGCTTAGCTATTGCCTTGATCCCTTGGTCTGCTCGGGTCATTCCATTGATACGCTCATCGGGCTTGTCGTTAGGAATAAGTGGGCTGACAATGGGAGGAAGCATTCCCATCGGTGAAATGAATCTTTTATCTTAGATATTCTTTGTAGTCCAACTTGGTATATGTATGAATTCATGTTGTCAGTCTCAGTTAGAGGAATAATGTTACTTGGCAGCTTCACTTATTCCTTTTTTTTAGACTATATATCTTCTCGCTCTTCTCCTCTGTTTTGTAAGTGAACGAAAGGCTAACATAAGCTAGAGTTGAACGATTTTTCTATCCTGATGGCTACTAGAAAGCCGCACCCGGATAAGCAGTTTTAGCTTCTACACGTACTTTTGCCAATGCATATGCTCTCTGGCCTCAAAACCACACCCGAAGGAAGGCCAGCCCAGAGCTTTCGAGGCTAGGAAACGAATATGATTTTGGCCAGCCAGTGGGAACATGAGAAAAGGCAACTTCCAAGTTAGCAGGCTTGAAAGCCCGACCTCACTTAGGAATAGACACTTGAAAGACCCTCAATCAAAGGAAAGAAAGAGTATCCTCCCCGGAAAACTCTCATCTCAGTCAGCAGCTCCTCAGTCAGGAACCCATATGGTCCATTGTCCTTGAAACTCTCATCTGCGCCTTTGGTCTTGAAAGCAATCTCCTCTGTGAAGCCATTACTCAGGCACAGGAAGAGGTTTGGAACCAACCCTCTATCCGTCTCTCTCAAGCCATTTTCAAAGCCAGCTGATCAGTCTTCTGTCAAGTACGTTAGTCACTTGGAATCCATTGGCCAATTAACATTGCCGTAGATGAGCAATAAGTCCTGTTTGAAGAGGCTCATATACCGAACGTCTCGAAATAATACCCGGGGCGGGAGATTCAATTAATATTCAATTTAACGATGCATTACATTAATTATATTCATTTTCATTTTTTCATTCATTTTTTTTATATTTTGTTTATATTTTAAAAATATATATTTATTACAAATTTGTAAATTTGTAATAAATATATATTGAATTTATATTTTTATATTGAATTTATATTTAATTTAATTCATTTTTATATTGAATTTAATTCATTTTTATATTGAATTTAATTCATTTATATTAATATATATATTTATATTAATATATATAAATATATAATTAATATTGAATATTATAATTAATATTGAATATATAGGTAATCAATTT
>QANX01006088.1:17870-66605 GCA_003254975.1 Ochetophila trinervis
TGGACCAAATACGAGATGACACGACGTCGAAAGTAAACCGGACCGCTTTCTCTCCGAAAGGGATCAGAGATATTTTTTGGGGGACGAGGTCATAGCAATGGGACATTAGACCCTATTTATGAAACTTTGATAATAGTTCCTATCCGGCCGGCCGGAGGATCAAGGAAACTCTCAATGGGGATTGAGAAGTAAACTTTTGCCCTGTACCACCACGCGCAATAAGCCAAACAGGCTTTAACCCGAGAAAAAGCTTTTCTGTCAGCAAGCCAATGTCCTCATCGAGCTTCAAATCGAGATCAATGGCAAAGCGCTCCACATGACCCCAATCCGGAGGACACGAAGACACAAGCATGTCTCGCACCATACCATATGATAATAAATGATTAATATTCCTTCTGGGAACCCTAACCAAATTTGAAATGGGAGTGGTAGGATACCACCGGCAGAGAATACCACAAGGGTGTGGCCATACCAGTGTCTATTATAATGGGGCCTCACGTGCTCTGGTTTTTCAGAACATCTACGCTTCACGAACTCTCATAGAGAGCTGCAAAGACGAGACGTCAGTCCAAGCTTTCGAAACACAGGCATCCATGCGCCTCGCCGATCGTATAATTTTGACACTAATTGGGGATAGCTCATGACCATGAATTCAGAATTTCTTTGCAAACTCAAAACCATCTCTATCAGAGAGCAAAGACTTCGGTTTTGATCACCCCCAAATGATTGATGACATCCTTATAAACGTCTGAAACTGCGGCATCTCCTATGACGATATCGTCATCGAGAAGTGCGTATTTACTAAACTTCTTTCGGGTATACCTTGTCAGCACAATACCACACCACAAAGTGATGTGATAGAGCAAACAAAGGCCAATACGATAGGTACCTTAGAGGCTGTGTCCTGTAGAAAATCGGACAAACATAAGCGGCTCCCCTGGAAAATGAAATCTTCAAAATGGAAGGTTGTGTTAAGCTGAGCATAAGTTGAAGTGATCGTTTGAGTCCCAGCTAAGGAGCTAGCTGGGGATAGGAACTACGAATCGAGAAGTGGTTGGCTAGCCGGAAGGATGGGATGGATCTTAAAACGTGATACCGATCTCAGCTAGTAGATGAAAGAAATAGAAAAAGGAGATAGACGGGAACTCTTTTCTTTTGGTTGGTGTCATATGCTTGTCTCGTGCACACGGCTTTTTCACAGTGTCTCATTGTCAGGCTAGAGACCATCCCGATTGATAACTTATATATTTATATAATACCTTCTCCACCAACCCGTGCTATTGCGCGTGGTATTGCGTGAAGGTTTTTGGCTCGCAGAACCGGCATCACCTCTTCTTTCCCCACCCGGGTGAGAATCTGACCTACCTTCCTTTTCCCCTTATGTCTTGTCTAGCTCTAAAATCTAACTTCTCTAGAGCCTCAAAGAAAAGGGGCTCCGTAACTCAACCTTCGCCTACATTTAGAGGCAGCGGACCTTTAGTTGTTTCATTTCTCTCGATCTAGTTTCGGTAAAGCAATATGTCTATCCATTAAGCTGAATTCAACTTAAAAATAAGAACGAATGTCAGGGAATAAGCCCCTTTCGGTTATTACTTAGTTCTGGTTCTTTACTCTGAAGTGCAAATAGGCTCATCACTCTAATGTCTCGCCCAGGTTAAAACGGTTTTAAGCCCTTGCCCATTCCTTTTACCCTGAATCTCATCCATCTGCTCTGTTCCACATGATAGAGTATCTACAAATCTTTCTTTTCTCTCAGTACTTTTGGCTAGCCTCCTCTCCTTTAGTCGCAAGAAGGCAAGACCAGAACCCAAAACAGCAGAGCCAAACCCTAAGTCAAGCACAGTCACATCAGCACAGCACTCGAGACCAGTCTAGTACAGGCCTAGACATTAGAGTTAGAGATCCACAATAAAAGCCACCTACTTTGAAACCTTGGAGTACTTATTCCAGGTTATTAAAAAGGCCAAAGTCGGGTCTTTCTTTCACCTTGAATAACTATCGATAAATAACAGGCTTTTAGAACGAACCTCACCCTTTTTCTAAGGCGAAGCGGGAGATGTAAGATAAGGATTTTGGAAGCATTGGAAAAGCAACAAGACGGGCCTATAGTAGAAGAAGGTAAACTGAAGCTACATCAACTACTGAAGCTGTTGAGTTGGCGGAAGTAGTGAAATCATCTGCAGCAGCCAATTAGATTAGGAATTATTAGACTGATCAATCCCTAGTTAAAGCTATGGTTCTTTGTAGGCTCTTCCCCGGCTAGCCCTTAAGCCATGCCAGTCATAATAGTTTCTCTTCCAGCCAAGGCAGTTGAAGAAGGACTAGAGTAAAGGGAGGGGCACACAAGTCTCGTTCTGTACTTAACTTACGAGCTCGCCTTTATCTCTAACAAAGGAAAAGAATTCAATCCAGTCCCAAGCGTACCTGGGGCTAACCTGTTTACTGGATCCTTAGAGGTTTGCCCATCAGTACCTCATTTAATTAAGGTGGCCCCTCAACCGCTTTTGGGGTCTTTTTTGACTTGTAATTACTGAAAAGCTCATCGGGAGTACGTATCCTATAAAAGTTGTTACAATCATTAAGAAGAAGGTAAACCACAATGAGAAACCTATTTGTACTAGTCAGTTGATTACCATTTTCAGCCCCAGTGCATTAAAAGTCACAATTATGCTCAGGGCGACTGCTTCAGTCAGTACTAGTATGGTCTTCGCGGCTCTTGACTATTTGCATCTTTCTATGAGTTGGCTACTAGAGTAATCAAAGAGTCTACAATTCAAAAGTTACTTGCTAGAGATTCGATAGCGAGGATTCTTGGGAAGGTCGCAGATTGGCTCGCGAACAACTATTCGGATGGGGCACTTCGGAGTGAAAATCCTTCTTTACCCACCAACTGCGATGCAGGATCTTCTTGTCGTGGACAAATGTGGAATAGAATAGCCTAGATTTTGTGTGTATTAGGTAGTTTTCTCTTTTATAAGAAAGAACTCCATTATACAACATCCCCAGGCTTGAGTTTTCTTCTCAACTCTTTCTATCCAATAGTTTACTGCAGCTTTCTTTGATTTACCCCACAAGCATACCATGCATTAGTGCTGAACACTACAGCTAAGGGTTTATACATACACAAAAGAGGAGCAAGCTAGAAGATTCTCCTCTTTGGCAAAAAAGATACTGCTAGCTTTCAAGATCCCTGTTTGAAAAGGAGAACTTCTCCCCCCTTAGCAAGAGAGCAAATAACTGGCTTTCACTTGATCTTACTCCAGCAAACAATGGAATGAGGAAGTACCGGGACAATGCCAATACAAGTAACAAGTCAATCCACTCGCTTCTACAGACTCAACTCAGGGAGGAAATAACTCGTCATATCATATGACAAGACGAACGAGTGCCTTTGCCCGAGAACCTGAAACGGATTCGTGAACAAAAGCAGCTCATACTTCTAACTCTCCTCCTCGCTTACCCACCCACTCATCCAGTGGTACAGGAAGGCTTAACTCAGACACGAACCCCCTATAATTGCTTCCACTTGAAGAGACTAATTTGCGCCATAAGTACTAGACCTTGATAAAGGAATGGGGAGGCGGAGATATTTAATACTTGAATGGTACTTTAAAAAAAATATCAAACCCTGCTACCGGAAAGCACCTATTAAAGAAGATGGACTCAATTAAAGGACTCATACAAGACTTATTCCAGACCTATCCCTTCGCATGCTTCTAAGGCTCGAACTCGTCACTAAGTACGAGAGCTCTAAGGCGGGAGCTTTCCATTCCAGAGAGTTAATATCACACAAGAATACTTATAAGATATATCAATCATCTATCTATAAAACATGCTTCTAAGGCTCATCCCTTGCAGCTAACTAATGGCAGCCTTGCTCCTGCTTACTGTACTAGTACTCTTCAACTAGAGGATTGGTTAGACCGATTGGACAGCTTTCCTTGGGTATAATAGCTAATAGGCTCGCTTCCTCGCTTGCATCCCTTTGATTGCTTAGTATCTCCTCCTTACTCTTCTGGTACAAAGGACTAGACTGATAATTGTGTATATAAATAAGAGTTTTGTCTTTCTTCAAAAAAGTAAGATAATTGATCGAGAAACCTCCGCCCAAAGGCGCTTTCACGAAAGAGCTTAACTAATAGGGCACCGGTGGCTATGAACCTTTCCTCACTCTAGAAGCCTTCAACAAAACTGGATTTTCTTGTTCGTAAGGGCCTATATTGGACTTTCGATTTTGCGTTGTTTTTTTCACCCGATCTACAATAGGTGGCAGCTTATGAGGTATTTCCGCAGGCACCCGATACATAAGCTACAGAAGCGAATGTGAACTACAACCCTTTGGAACTGTGGGGGAGAAAGCCTATCTCGTATCTATCTGAACCTGATCCTCAAATACAAGGGGAAGAGGCCTTGAACATCTTTTTCAACAAAGTGTACTCCATCTTTGATTTGAGAGTCAAAGACAAATACTCTTAAATATGGAGGAGCTTGATCCGGATAGGGGCGCTGGCTGTCAGATGGTGCTCAATTTATCAAGACTAAGAATGGAAATTTTCATTTTTGAATTTGAAAAAAGTCTTCGACAGTCTTGAGAGCGAGGGCCGCAATAGCCCCTACTTTCACTCTTTTCTAGAAAAAAAAAGAGGGGATACCATTGACACTGTTCTGGAGCTCTCTCCCTTTTTTTTATAGATGGTAACCCTTTAAAGTTAGGTCTGCTATTTGTTGGGCGCTTTGATTGCTTTTTATGAAGTCGCCCTCTTTCGTTTGTGCATCTTTCTTTCTCCCATGCTTCCTGTTGATCAACAACCAACCACAGCTCTCTATAATTCTTTACTACTCGTACATGAAGAAGTCTCTTTCTGTCTTGTCTGGAGGGAATCATTTTTTCTCAATCAAGAATGCCTCAACTGGATAAATTCACTTATTTCACACAATTCTTCTGGTCATGCCTTTTCCTCTTTACTTTCTATATTCCCATATGCAATGATAGAGATAGAGTACTTGGGATCAGCAGAGTTCTAAAACTACGAAACAAACTGGTTTCACATCGGGGGAACAACATCCGGAGCAACAACCCAACAGTTTGGAAGATATCTTGAGAAAAGGTTTTAGCATCGGTGTATCCTATATGTACTCTAGTTTATTCGAAGTATCCCAATGGTGTAACACCGTCGACTTATTGGGAAAAAGGAGGAAAAGAGCGTTGATCTCTTGTTTTGGCGAAATAAGTGGCTCACGAGGAATGTAAAGAAACATATTATATTTGATCTCGAAGTCCTCATATAGCACTTCTTCCAATCCTGGATGGGGGATCATTTGTAGGAATGACATAATGTTAATCCATGTTCCACACGGCCAAGGAAGCCTCATTTTTGAATCTTATTATGAAGCGGAACTATAATAAAACTTTCTTTAAAATGAAAAAGTTTTTTGACAGTTTGAACTCTCCTCATTCTCACTTTCATTTATAAAGGAATTGGAGAACATCCGTGATAGGTGTTTTCTTTTTCCTCTATAAATGAAATAAAAAGTCATTTTTTTTGTATTTTCTGGGATGGGTGAAAGGCCCATGTCTTCCCTACACGTGTCAAATTGAATAAATGAATGCAGCCTCAACCAAAGAGATCGACCTGAAAGTTTTCCGAAACCAATTGAATAGAATTGTGACTTTCCATGCTTTCTGAAATTAAAAGAAAGAAGGTCCATTTTCCCACGTAGTTCGTCGGTCAAACCAACGATTCTCTTCTCAAAGTAATAGAGAGATATTTTTCTAGTTAGAATTTTGTGAATGCAATGAAAGAACCATCCCTTCCTATTTGTTTGTCCTGTCAGATATAAAGAAAATTAGGGGCCCTTCTTTACCACTTAAGGGGATGAGGGTGAAGGGGGGTTTACATACAACTGAGGCAAAGTGGTTTATGATTGAATCTCAAAGGCATTCTTATCATTTGGTATATCCAAGTCCATGGCGTATTTCGGGTTCACTCGGAGCTTTGGCAACCACCGTAGGAGGTGTGATGTACATGCACCCATTTCAAAGGGGTGCAACACTTCTCAGTTTGGGCATCATATTTCTCTTATATACCATGTTCGTATGGTGGCGCGATGTTCTACGTGAATCCACGTTGGAAGGACATCATACCAAAGTAGTACAATTAGGACCTCGATAAGGTTCTATTCCATTCATCGTATTGGAGGTCATGTTCTTTTTTGCTTTTTTTTGGGCTTTTTCTCATTCTTCTTTGGCACATACGGTAGAGATCAGAGGTATTTGGCCCCCAAAAGGGATTGGGGTTTTAGATCCTCGGGAAATCCCTTTTCTTAATACCCATATTCTCCTTTCATCCGGAGCTGCTGTAACTTGGGCTCATCATGCTATACTCGTGGGGAAGGAAAAACGAGCAGTTTATGCTTTAGTAGCTACCGTTTCACTGGCTCTAGTATTCACTGGCTTTCAAGGAATGGAATATTATCAAGCACCCTTTACTATTTCGGATAGTATTTATGGTTCTACCTTTTCCTTAGCAACTGTCTTTCATGGTTTTCATGTGATTATAGGTACTCTTTTCTTGATTGTATATGGTATTTGCCAATATCTTGGTCATCTGACCAAGGAGCATCACGTTGTCTTTGAAGCAGCTGCATGGTTTTGGCATTTTGTAGATGTGATTCAGTTATTCCCATTTGTCTCTATCTATTGTGGGGATGTATATGAAGGAACAAAACAGTGGATTGAGGAATGAAAGCTCGAAGACAAAGAGAACCGGGCTTTTCCAAAGAATTACTGCAGCTTTCCCACTCCCTTTGATTATCATATACAAAAAAGTCTATTCCACTTTCCTACCAAATCTCTCTTTATTCTGGCACATAAATGAAGGGATCGAAAAGATTATGGCATATCATGTTCACCAAGAAATGACTCGAAATTGGATCTTGGTCTATTTGAGATTGTTCCTTTTAATCGTAATCAAAGATGTTTTCTTGTCTCTCGTTTCTTTTCTAAACAAATTGAAGAACCTAATGAATCAAACTCATCCTTGGAAGCTATGAAACATATTGGCCTTGCGTTGCAGAAGGAACGTTCTGTTCTGTTTTGAGTTGGAGGAATCTTTGATTCATGGCTGGAGATGCACAGATTGGCCTTTAACGATAGGGGCTAGCAGCAAGCAGCACCTTGTATAGGTTGGGGAAAAGCCCCTTGTATAGGGTTCCAAACCTGTGCACCAGCTGAAGGAAGGGCTTTATAGCTCCAACCTAGTTTTGGGGCTTGAGGGGGGAGAATGGAAGACCAAAGAGCCCCAACTCATATCGTACAAAGAACTTAACATTGACCTGATCAAGCGCTTTAGGGAGATCACCTTCACCCATGTTCCAAGAATATACAATCGCTTGGCTGACTCGCTAGCTCTTATGGAATGAATACTCAGCCGCTCTAGTACACATGCTAGTACACCGAAACACAGAGTCGCTTGTCATAGAGAGATTGGACATCCCAGCCACAGCCGTTGAACGGGACTCATTCATCTTCTTGGATGAAGACTTGAGAGTTGAAACATGATGAACTATCACCAATCAAGACGAGGACAATGGGAACCATGGTATTATGATTTTTTATAAAACCTCAAGGACGGGTTCATACCAGAGTACGCCACCCGTGGTAAGAGGAGAGCCCAGAGAGGACTTGCCTGACGATCTGTGATCTTGGGGGATGTCCTTTACAAAAGGTCCTTCAAGGGGTACTCGCCCTTCCTTACTTAATAGGAAGAATGAGCGCACACTGTTGAACAAGCTCATTCAAGTGCATGCGGAGGACACATCAACAGCCAAATGCTTGCCAAGAAAAGAATGAGGCAAGGGCCCTCTATTATTATAAAAGTAAAGGTTTCAAGACCCCTTATGGAATTTTCTTTCAAAATGCTGCATCATGTAGAATGGCGGGTCCGTTGTCTATCTCCAAGGTCTTTGAGACCTCGAATGAAAGAAGCGTACCTTCGAAGGCTACGATCAGGAGCTGCTTAACATCATTAAGAACAGGAGATCAGAAGATTTGGTGGAGGATACTGTAAAAAGTAAACCGAGACTGGGATTTGATCACAGCCGCAGTGAAGTCTTGGGATGCAAAGGTGATGGTTTTTAGATTCGGCAAACATTAGATGTGCCCCACACTTGAAGAAGTACTTTGAATTTTTGAGATACCCCTTAATGTCCTTTTTGTACCTAGAGAGCATATGACCAATAGAGTAGGTGCTCCCTATCATTTCTATTGCGTAGGTATAAGGTCATTCACAGTGCTAGCAGATCAGAAGTATGGAAGTCGGCCCTCACCCTTCCATAATAGGGGGTAGTGCTACCTATAGAACGAGAATGTTCATCCTCTCATAAAGTCCTTTATGGATTTCAAGTCTGGAATAGAGTTGTGGCAAGCAATATAGATCCCCCCTTACTCTCTCTATAAAAAAAGCCCTTCTTAGTCAAGCAAGCTTCTGCCCTATGGAGTAAAGGGAAGTGCAGATCTGAAGTGTTTGGCCGAGAAAGAAAGGCTATGCAGCAAGCTGAGTTGTACCAAAACAACATTTTCCGGGCATACGAGAAAAGAGTCCAGCCGAGCATATTTGTTTGTGAGTTTCTTGGTCTCGGAAATCTTGTACTCAGAGTCACGGATAAAGTGGACTACCCTGGGTGACCCCCCATTCTTTCTAGTGGGTTTTTTTCTGTCCCTTTTGGGACCATTCACCCTTTCCCTAACCAAGCATAGGTAGAACCCATACACAACAACGGTCCCAAGCAAGATAAGTAGTTTATAGTTGACTCAATATCGACGAAATCCCCCATTTGATCCCTATAGTACCAATTGTCTTGTAGTGCACCCTTCATCAAAAGAGTAGGCGGTTGAAAGACCCACCCCTTAATAAAGCCTTTAGGTTGGGAGATATCAAAGGGCCTAGCTGCTTATCTATCTTTGTATTATTCAACTCATCTGTCCATTTATCTTGTCCAAAGCGGAAGGAATATCCAAATCCTTCGAAGCGGCTAGAAAAGATTCAATCCACTTGTTGGCCCGCTTCTTAGCTCTTGATGCCTGCTTTAAGCTTCGTCGGAGATTTTATGAGAAGGGCACGTAGCTAGATACAATCTAAGGCCAATTGCTTACTTGCGTACGAGGGCAGACAGATTCCGCCATTCCCATCCCTCATCAATCAGGGTCCAGCTTGACAAAGATTTTGATGTGGATGAGAAGGAGAGCATATTTTTTAGATTTCCCCACAATTAGAGCTATTAGATGATAAGGGACTTCGCGCCATGGAAACATGTCCAGGTCTACCAGAAAAGGCTTTCCCGTGCATTCCGATAAGAGGGTCTTGAAAAAGATTCTTTCCGGACATGAGCCTCATCCAAGAGAAGAGGGAAACTCCATTTTGTGCTTGCTCTTTTCTGTCATGTGCATCATGGCTAGGTGAGTCAGCCTATTGGGAATTAACCCCAGTGCTTCAAATCTGGTCTTGCACTTTTTTAAGATGCGGAACTTGGGAGCTTTCCTCTTCAAAATAGGGGTCATTTTTTCGTAGGGGGGTAGAGAAGGTGCTGAGGTTTTAATAGAAAAGGGTTGATAGTCCCGCCAGCTAGGCTTTTTCGAACTTCCCCCGTGAAACCATTTTCTTCTGCTTTTTCCCAATGATATATCTCCATCCTTAAGTATGGAAGCATATATTAGTTCCAGAGAATCATCCGAACATTCTGAGATACGGTTGTCAAATGGGGGAAAAGGAACGAGAGGCATCCCTAAGCTTTCTGGCTCACTAGTAGGTGACAGGGGTATTTCTAAAAAAAGGGTCATTTCATCTGCTGATGCATTCATCCGGATACATTCTTCCTTCTTCACCTTTTCAACCCACCCTTACTAAAAAAGGGAATTTTCCTCTTTCTTCCTGGTAATGAATTGAGCGGCAGCGAAAAGGTCCGGTTCCATAGTGATTTCGTCCGCTTTTGGAACTTCGATTCTTAGGGACAAAGAAAGTGACTTTGGAGTTTTGAATTCTCAGAACCTCCTTTGAATTACAGAACTTGAAGGGGTCTCACAGGCATCTCTCTTCGAGCGGCAGTGGAAGCTCGGATGGTGTTAGCGTTGGCAGAAGGTCCTGGATTAGTTTGTACCAGTGTAGGTTCCTGAGTAGTGACTTGTCCCCCTTGATGTTGTGGCATTGGATTAGTATAGATCCCCATATTAGTAGCTTCAGTGACATTGGCGGCTTTAAGGTTAAGGTATGCCTTAACTCTGTTCCAATTGATATGATTTTCATCATTCATGTCATAGATGTCCTCACGCAAAGTATGACACTCTTCGATGGTATGGCCCACGTATCGGTGAAATGGACAGATTTTCAAATTGTCGAGACCAGGGGAGGGAAACTAAGTTACATATATAGTGGGAGAGGGGGGAAAGCGTCAAGCCTGAGAGCTAGTATCAAGCAAAGAAGGGCAAGCCATCCATTGTTCGTTTCCTCTCGCTTTGCTTTACTTGAGTGAACTGTCATTTTCTTGCAGCCAACCCAATGATCAAGCCTGTATCAATCAGTAATTCTTTCTTAGGAAAGAGGGCTAGGCAATCTTTTACATCCAGTTTCAGTGGTTGCCTATTCCATAAGCAGTGCTAAGATAATCCCATTCATTTGGAGTTTTTTTTAAGCCGGAGTCATCTAGTCAAAGTCTGCAATAAGAAAATCCTGCATTTGATCCAATTTGAGTTCTCATTGGAGTGGAGTCTCTTACCAGGCCAGTTTTAAGCCCTTCTAGTTACCTTCCTTCTGTCAGCGATCTAGTTTGAGTGGTAGTTCCAGCCGAGGGAAGAGGTGAATACGAGCCATTAGGAAAGCCTTACTTTAAAGCTAGTGAGTCGGAAAGTAGTCCTTTTTATAGCCCTTCGATTCCTAACGAGTGTACCGAATGTAAGGGTCTAAACCAAACAAGCTAAGGGTGGGTGGCTCAAGAGGACTATTTGTCTTATTTTTTTCTAACCTATATTTCATACATTAAAAGTAGCCTTATTAGTGTTTTTGTTGCAGTTCCCTCCTACCCATTTCCAGCCATTGGCCATCCAGTTGGAGTAGATAGCCCTTGGAAAAGTATAAGTCCCTCACCGAGTAGAAGTGTTTTTAGTTGTCTCCCGCTGCGCCCCTAGGAAGTATTTCCATTTTAAGCAGGAATTTAAAAGCCAGCCAGTTTCATTGGTAAGTGCTTCCATACAATCCTAAAAAAAAGTCCTGCTACCTGCAAACCATTGCCAGTTACCGGTGGTCCATATGAGGTTTCCAGGCTTTAGCTAGTTCCCTGCCAGAAGTTCTCTTACGCAAGCTAGGAAAGCCAGTCTTCGTCTTTCTTAAAGCCAGTGTTAGTTGTGCTTCCATTCGATATCCATATCGATCCGAGTTTTTGTAGTCATTTGCATACGAGTTTCGAAGAATGCTTTTCTTTATAGTACTAAGGGCTATACATATAGTTGAAGTGGTAAGTTTATCCAATTACAGTACAAGCTACCCTCCATCCCATGAGACTTTCCTTCTAGCGATTGAGCCTTCCCTGTAATCCAGTTCATTCAATCAAGTTCCATCAAGCAAGCTAAGGGCAAGGGTAGGTGTAACAGTATTTTGTTTACCTACCAACCAATTTCTATCTATCTCTGGTAGTAGCTAACAGATGGATATCTTTACATAGGGTTTGAGTTGATGGCTCTTTACATTTTGTTGGAAGTTGTCTGCCAACCCGACTTGTTGGCCATACCATAGTGTAAGTACCAAAAGCTCTAGTATCTCCCAAGTCTGCAGTCTTTTCCAAGCCAAGGCAAAGATCAAGAGCTGAGGCAAGCTAGGACTTTTCTCTTATTTGACTTGCTTTCAATGGGAAAGAAGGAGAGCTAGCTAGGTAAAGGGCTAGAGTAGGCCAGGGTAAAGGCCCTAATATGATATTTCATTTGTTAATGTTAAGTTTCTCATTTTAGATTGCTTATAATATAATATCTATAGGTCTATCATCTTCTCCTAATAGCCGCCTAGTTCTAATAATAGTAGGGCTAACTAGAGATCTTTCCTTGGCCAGACAGAGATAGATAGGAAAATCACAGGAATACCTTTCCTTTAATAACTTGCTAACGAGCGTAATAGCTAAAGAAGGGCCTAAGGAATAAGTTTCATACCGAGCATACGAGGCATACCTGTAAGACATTGGCTAAGAGGCCTAATGTGGCTACTTTTTCTATCCTAGCATGTCTAACAGTCTAAATAGTCCAAATGAAGCAGTTTCAGATGCATTTCTAGTCCTATTTTTAGGCACATAAGCCCATGGAGTTCTAATGCCAGTTCCCAGCGATCCAGTTAGTGGAGTGGCAGTTGTGGGAATAGCAGTCTTTTTATTTATTTTAATAGACCCAATATCCATATTTGTATAAGTTCAAATAGAGAGATTAAAAAAAGTCCCAGTTCCCTCTCTTGCAGGCTAGTTCTCTTCTAAGGTAGGCCAGAAGTTAGAGTTGCTTTTGGAGCAATAGTTCTTAGCGTCTGGCCTTTAATTAGCCGGCTAGTAACTCTGTTCCTATAGTAAGCCAATTACATAGGTGTACGATTCAGCCGAGTGAGTCCCCCCCCTCCACGCAGTCTTTTTTCCAAGAAGATAAGCAAGCAAGCCAGGGAAGTATTCTTGGAATATGGGTTACAGCCATTAGGCACTAAAGAAAGCCCCAACCCCGCCTATATAATCTTACTTTCTGTAAGCCGCAGTCCTAAGGACAGTGCCTGTTGGAGTACTTGTTATAGTTTGAGTGCTAGGGTAATCTCCTTAAGTAATTCCCGCGAGTTTGTGGCCAGTGACACCATTAGAAAAGAAGGAAGCACTATTTCAAATGAAGGGGCAAACCAGTGATAAAACTGGTTTAAGGAAAGTCCTACTTCCATTTGATACAGTTGAGGGAAGAAGTTAGATTTATAGGTGAGAATAAAGAATAAAAGAATAGCTATAAAGCCTGTTTTCTTGAGGATGTTTAAAAAGTGATCAAGCCAATATAATATTCCTACACTCTTAGGCAATCCGGCAAGCTTGTAGGTTATAGGCAAGCAGTCATTCTTATTGTAATTGCAACTTTCATTTCATCGATTGGGAGTTTTTTTAGAAGTTTTAGTCCAGTTTCCAGCCTTTCGATCTAGTCTTAAGCGCTCTAAGTGCTATCCTAATCTTTTGCAGGCCTGTTCTTGTGCCTTCGCGCTTCGCTCTCATGATTTCATCCCTACGAGCGAGGTAATGATGCGGTTGCAGACCAGTCATAAGGGATCTACCTGTAATTAGTAGCATTTCATACCATACTCCGGCTCTGGATACGACTCATAAAAGTTCTCCCGGGCATAAGAGAAGAGGAATACCATAAATAAAAAACACGACTAACCAGAATATACTAAATAACGAGACTAAAGCACTACCAGTACCACCTAGCGTAAGAGTTAACAGTCAGTCCTATCTTCAAGTACTATCATTTAGAAAGCATTCTTAATTAATGCTTTTCCTAATCACCCTTTCAATTTCAGTAAGTTCCAGACCAGTACTAAGATAAGCCCTTGTAAATGCAGTCAAGAGGTAAGTCTATCCAATTGCTTTCTAGCGCCTTACCAGGCCAGAAAAAAGCCATCGATAAGCGCATCCCTTTTCTTTTTTCTTTCTCTGGTAAAAAAAAAAATAGAAGAAAATAGGTAAGAGGTCAATGGCAAATGCAATCCCTCCTGTGAGAAAGCCTTACCTTAGCGATGTATCGACAGTTATCTTTCTTTTAAGACAGTGTGAAAGCTAGCTTAGGAGCGTGCCCCTATAAAGCAAGTTTAATCTGTAGTTCTAGTGTTTCGCTCTTATATTCGTAATGTCTTCGAGCCAGTTTGAAAGCATGACCAGGCAAGGAGGAATATTGAAAAGGAGCAGCAGTCTTTCATTTCAATCCGGGCTAAACCATTTTCTTTTAAGCCAGCTCCATCAAGAATCAAGTGGAAACAAAAAAGCTAGGGAAATGGCAAAGAGAAAAGGGCTCTTGTCGTCTCAGTCCTCTGCTTACTAAGGGTCTAACATTTCTAAGCGCTTTTCATTCCTAAGAAGTGATTGAGTGAAGGAAGTATGCGTTATTCCCCCAGCCAATTTCTTTCTGGCGCCTGGTACTAAGGCTCCACATAAATTGTATACATATAAAGAGATAGATTTTTTTTCTTACAGCCTTTGATCCAGTTTCCAGTGAAGAGAAGATATTCCCAGCTCAGCCTGTTGCAGTTTGAAGGTAATCCCTTGCAGCTATTGAGAATGCTAAGGTTTATGTATAAGGTGGATACGGGTCCTGCCTAAGCGCTTGTGTAATCTATTTTTTAAGGCATTCCTATTCCTTTTGCTAATGCTTTCTCCCGGCCCCGGCCAGGTCAAGAAAGTCATTTTATGATATGAGCAAGCCAGAAAGGGGGAGTGTAACCATAACCTCTTTTGAAGGCAAAGCAAGTAAAGCCAGCAAGTTCTGACTTCCCTTTTTTTTTTAGATCCCTTGGATGTGGCTAATTTGTCTAGTCCCATCGAAACAGTTGAATTGAAGTCCTTCCTTATCGATGGGATATTACCTCCTGTATTAGCATATTCCATTCTAGCATATCTTATTTTCAGTAGTACATAAAACCCCTGAGTCTGTGGAAGCCAGTGAGGCTAGTGAAGAGGGGTATCCAGTTACAATTACAGTTTTTGTTGCTTCTCTCTTCCCTGCGTTTTGACTAAGGGCCTAAGGAATAAGTTTCATACCAAGCGTACCTGAACTTACGGGAGACTACGAGTCATAATACTGATATATATAGGGTGTCTACCAGTACTAGGCCTAGCATCTTTTCTTTAGTGTAAAAGTATTTCGCATATGAATCTTACTAGCTACTATAGTCTTTTTGGGGTCCCTCGTAATCGTCTCTGACTCGCTAACCAGTAGCAAAGTCCCATTTTAATATGTCTAGTCTTTCTCCCTGTCCTGTAAGTGCTCTTGTAAGGGTTTAAGCGAATGAGCAAATGAGCTCTTTTTTAGACAGTTCCTTCCCCTCTAGCGTGCCGCTTCCTTGACAGGATTCAATCCCACCGGAATCCTCTGAGTCTGTCTGTGGCGGAAGGATATCTAGTTTCAGCAAGGGACAATCCATACAGTGAGTAAGCGGGGAAAGCAAGTGGAATCCTGTCCTTCTGCTAAGCCTTTCTATGGCGATCCATTGTATAAGGGTTAGAGGGAGGAAGTGTTATAGATGTGTTAAGCAAGTTAAAAAGCCAATTAGAGATCCATTTAGAGTTATAAGTTAGATTTTCTTTTGATAAAGCTTTTGAAAGTGCTAGTTGCCATTCAGTGTTAGTAGTTGCCTATGCCTAAGTCTCTACCCCTCGAAAGTACAGTCAAGAGTCCCTGTCCCCTCTCGAGCGAGCAGAAAAGGTAAATCCAGCTGGTGATGGTGAGGTAAAGATATCCGCTTTCGTTTCAATACCTTTAGTCCTAGTCAACGAAAAATGGGCATCTAGTGCCATTACTTTTCCTTGCGAGCTAGTTGAAGAAAAAAGGTATGACCCTGTTCTTTGTGAAAGGAAGGCCATTTTCTAAGGGTCTAGGGGTTACAGCCAGTGCGCTAATAGAATCTCTTTTGCTGGCCATTCTTACTTAAGTGCTTACAATAATAACTCCTTTCCCCTCGAGCGCAACAAGCTAAGGATCTCCGCGCTGTATCGTTTGAAAGTGGTCCCTCTCCAGGTATTACCTCAGGTAATCCTAGGTAGGCCCTCTCTTTCTTTTTCATACGAGCCTCTTAAAGCAGAGGATAGAACTGAGGCAAGAAAGTGGGTTAGGCTCTAAGGTTTTAGGGTTCTAGGGCAACCAGGTAATCTATTGAATTTGAAACTGAGGATAAGATAGTGTACATCTTTACTTCAAATGCTTCTCTTCAAGTTGAAGCCTTTCCTTCCAGTTATTGAGCAAGCTAGGTTACAGGGCAAACCAGTTACTTTGAAAGACTGAACGTCCCTGTCTCTGTCAAGCACTATTATGAGAAAGGGGACAAAAGTCAAAGGGATTGTGTCCTTTCTTTTCTTCATGCTGTGAAGTGTTAGAAATGCTCCCAATTATCTGACTGGCGAGGCCCCTTCTATAGAGTGAAATTAGAATGTCTGTAAGTCTTTCCTTGGAGTTCTCTTACATCTCGCCCTCTAATCGTAATAACTCTTTCCGCTAAGAGAGACATTTCTTGAAAGTTTCTCCTACTTTACTGATTTCCTTGCCTAGTATTCTAAGGGCCTATCTGATAGGATATCTGGAAGGGATGGGATACCTGATGGCATATCTATAAGCGTTCTTAAAGTAATAAGAAAGATGGTTCTGGTGAATGCTTATCCCCCCTGAATAAGAATTTTTCGAACATAGTTTTCCGGGCTGGGCTGACAAAGCTTGGAAGCTAATATCTTCACCTTGGTCAGGCATAGATAGATCAGCAGTAAGGATAGGGGGAAGGGTATTGATAATATCAATATATGCCACATCTGCTGCTAGTCGGCAGAAAAGGCTTTCTAAACCTCTCTGTAGGCAAGAAGAGGGGATGAAGGCCAGTCCTTGAGCCAGAGGTCATACTGATCCTGTCCTTTCAATAGTTAACACGCACACAACAGAATCGCATCGAGAAAGACAAGAGACGAAAGGTTAAGCCAAGCCACTCTTTGAGAATCTAGCTGGGGCTATTTGAAGAGCTTCAAGTGGAAAAAGGGGTTGTGCAAAGGAAGAGGTAAAGGCTTTCTTTCAGCTAACTGGCTTGTCCCGTTTTTGATTGAGTTGAAGGATTCTAAACCTGCAATTGGTATGACTAGTCTTGCTCCTGTTCAAAATAAAGATTCTTTGGTAGCGCTTTCAGTTGCCTTCCGGCTAGCTTTCCTAAGCTAAGAAAGTTCCTATGCGGATTGAACCGAAAAAAGACCTTTGGGATCATTAGCCCAGACAACTCGATCTTCTTTAGATGAAAGGGAAAACCACTGTTAACTGTGTTATCTAGGACATTATAAGTATCGGATCTCCTCTGCTAAGATCCCAAGTCCCATCCTCTTAAAGGAGCTTAGCCCTCTTCTTATCCTAAACCCCCTAGAATCACAAGGAACGCTTGATGGTTGATCCTGGCAATTCAGTTAAGTCATTTTTGAGTCTATTAAGCTGAAACTAGGACTTAGGAAGTCTCAGGGAAGGCACCCCTTTTAGGGAAATTTCATGCCATTTGTCGCCCCACATTAGAACTTTCTTTAACCGGCTTCTTTATTTTATGGCTAAACCCCTTTTTTGAACACCGATTTAATCGTAAGCTTCATCCGAGACTTCCAATGCGGGTAAACCAGCCAAATTGGAATAAAGAATATTAATAGGAATAGAAAGGTGTACTATCGATCAATGCCCGAGCCCAGCTCCTTGGCAAAGGAAGCTTTTAGGCATCTTTCTCGCAGTCAGTGTCGGTATACTGTGGGTGGTAATAGGGCGTGGCAGGAAGGGTGCTCGCCTATGCGATTTTCTTGCTTTGTTTCGTTCTTCAGGTTGGCGACTCTATCTCGTTTGTAGGAGTGCCTATGCTTTATTTCCCGCTTGGGAGAAACAGAGAATATCTGGTCCTATGCGGCTAGGTGATAAACGCATAAACCGCTTTTCGAAGGTTCGACGCAGTTTACTGGGATACTACAACTCCATGCGGTTGATAAGCCAAGCGGTTCTTGTACTTTCGTTCTTTTTGAACGGTTCTGCTCGAGATCAATTCATTGGTCCGCTAAAGGAATGAGAGATGGGGCAAGAGATGAGCTTTCCCGCTACCTTGCCTTTAGAAGTCGAGAAAAGGGAGTAGTCGAGAAGAGAAGAGGTATGGAAAATCAGACTGTGGTTGGTTCCATAGGGATAATAAAGAATTGGTATGATCAACGCCGTTTAACCACGATTGCTCAACTGTCAATGTGCAACTTTCCTTGTTCTTGTTAGTAGCCATTCAGAGCGGACAGGCAAGGAGAAGTCCCAATGCTTTCGTCTCAGGCTAGAAACTATAGATTCTCATGCGCTTGAACGGGATAAGTTTCAGTTTCCCTTTCTGACTTTAGTATTCGCTTCATCTTGACTTAGGAACATGGATTTTACCTCGAGCCGCTCTATTAGAATGGAATTCCAGGGCGCTTATCAACCGCATTTCTTCTATATTGTATACCTGAGTGACTTCTCGACCTTGTGTAAAAGAGATCAGTCTTCCTCGCCAATGAATGACTTCTTTTAAGCTAGCCTTCCTTCTTCACCAATTAGAAACTTAATATTCTAGAAGTGGAGCACCTTGTATTTACTTAAAAGCTTGCCGGACTCAATCTATATCTATAGCACTAGCTAGCCTGCTTCCTTAAATCATGACGGTGGAGTGCCCGATGTGAGTCAAAGAGAGTGGTACAGTCACTACACGTTGTTAGCTGTCCCCAGTGCGTGCCGGCTTCCCTAATCAGAATTCATCCCAATCTTTCTGAAGGAAGTGTTCGAGTGGTGAAAGCTGAAAGATAAACTTCGAATAGTACGATCTCTCTCTAGTATCCCACCTCTATCTGTCCCTAGTTGTTCGCAGGTGAATGAGAAACTGGTAATCCAAGTCGGAAGTCCTCAACAGGCAACGGTCCTCACCTCACCACTAAATATAGATTCTACGGCCACGTTGTGAGCGAATCAAGTTAGAACGACTCTGGTACTCAAGATCGAATAAAATGCGATTTCAGTAATGCCAATAGTGGTCAATCGGCAAGTTAATTCCTTCTTGCCTGCTTTGTCTCTGCTTGAAAGCTTCCGTGTTCAAGTGAACGGTCAGGGATTGAAAAGTAAAAGTAAACAAAGTGGAATGCATCATCCGAATCGAGGCAGAAGGCGTGGGGAAAGAAAGAGGTAATTGCTTGTCGTTTTCAACTCCCTCCTATAAGCCTTGGATTGGCTTTCTCAAGATAGGTTTGAAGTCGATTAGTCTAGTTAAGCTAATCCACTTCTTGAATCACATAAAGAGGTTCCTATCGGTCAAAGAAATGAGAATTCGTAGTTTGGTTGGCAGGGGACTTGGCCGTTCAGGATTGATCCTAGAAGGCCAACTTCTAATCGTATAAACTCATTTTCTCACTTTCCCATTCGGGTATTATCAGTCAATTGAATGTGTTTCCTAAGCGCCCAGTAACAAAACTTCTTTTCGAACTAGAAATAGTCGAAACGGAAGCTATCGAGTAGCGCACCAGTAGTCTAAAAGGAAGGTTGTAGTAAGGAGATGCGCTCAAGCTGAAAAAGCTACGATTCCGCTTGAACGGGTCCAGTCCTATTGTCTTTGTTTGTTCTGTGCGCCTGTGCCGGTTAATTCCTTCTTTCCTTTGAAGGAACTGTTCTAGTGTTGAAAGCCAAAGGAGAAAGAGAAAATAGAGCTAGTTGTGAACCAGGAAAGTGATAAGACAGTTCGAGGGAGTAGTGAATCGGCCATTTCCACAAGGAAGAAAGTCAAGTAAGTAAGTAGCTCACCCTAGGCCGGTTTCGGTCCAATCCAATAATCTAAGTAGCGAACCAGAAGAAATTCCTGTAGTTGAATAGGCCTCGTTCGATAAGTTCAATCCTTTCAATATGTTCTCTTTGCTTAGTCCGGCATTCCCAATCTCTTTCTTTTCCGACGTAAGAACCATATCAAGCGATGAGCAAATGGGTTACTCGAAAGCACAAGTCTCACAGCCGGGGCGAGCTGCGCGAAAGAACTCTTTCTTGCCTACAGCTCACGACGTACTTTCCTTTCTTTGAGCTACTATGTCTTGTTCTATTTGACTGAAGTTTCTCCTTCTTATCCCTCCTTACTATCTGTTGAGCTACTTACGTACTATCTTTCCCTTACTATTTGAGTTCTATTTTCACTTTATCCTTCAGCTGCCTTATAGTGTAGTGCTTTCCTTTCACATTCAATCTCCTTGTAGGAGCCTGAACCTCTTTCCCGTGAGAATATTACATATATATTTCCAGTGTCTATTTTCAGTAGCGGATGAAGCGGCAATCTTCCTTGCTTCGTTGTCAGCTAATAAAGCAAGAGTTTCATTGCCCTCCCTGCGATTGGTCGCTGTGTGGACTCTTAAGCCTTTCCTTTTGGGTTCTAGTTAAGGAGGCTTCCATTCTTCCTGCTGTTACAACTCCTTCTCCGATTTAAGAGTTGTGTTGATTCGGTTGTAATAAAAAGATTAGGATAGTTAGGACTGTTCTTATAGGGGGGGTTCGGGTCTTGTCTTTGCTCATTCGCCGCAGTTACAAGTATTCCCCCATATACCTCCAAGTTCAGGAATAACACATTCAGTAACGGGTTGAACGTCTGAGTTGAGATCAAGAATGTTGGGTTGGATTGGAGAAATCTCTGGAAGATCTGAAAAAACCATATTATTTATATAACCTTCATTTTGCCGAAAATCTTTCCAATCTTGCCCCCTGCCAGAATACTGCCTGCCCACAGCTCTGCCTTTTCAGAGAGATGACCATCCTCTGAATCCTGATCTAGCTCGAGGAGCCTCCGGTTAAGTTGCTCTATTTCTCTGTCCAAATTGGCCAGAATCCGCTGTGTATTTTCTTTTCCTCCTTCTACCCACATACATGTGAGCCATATTATCAGATTCCTCTTTATTTGGGACGAATTTGAATTCCAGCTCCGCAAAAAGGACTAAATCTTTTGTATATAAATATGAAAAAAGTGGCATAATAGGACGATTTTTAGCACCCCTATTCTGATGTTCAGTCCGCTGAAAAAAGGAAAAAAAAATTGCGTATTATATATATATTTCTTTGAAAAAGAAAAGTCGACTTTTCTTTTTCATCTATATATATATCCTTATATTTATGCAAATAATTCTATTCTATTTTTGTGAAATGCAAGGGCTATCTACATTTCTTTTTTATGTTTCTGGATCCGGGCAGTCACTTCCTCTTCCGGCCCCTTCCGGCTCAGAAGGCTCGTCCTCGTGGACGGGGAAGACCTCCTTCGAGGAGCAGGTGCTCTTTGAACCATTCCCCGAACCGGAAACTGAAGCCACGTCGGCGAATCCGGCGACGCCATTTAATCGAAATGCGAGCCTGGAAATGTCGATAAGAAACCGGATTTCCCGCCTCGAAATGGAAGAAAGCCCTTTTCTTCTTGGTGGAGAACGCGGCCAATACTGGGGGGTGGTAAAAGAAGCACTGGATCGCACTTCTTACTACAGTGAATATCTCGCGATGCTGGACCTTGAGAATAGCGATCTCCAGCTCCGGGAGCTAAAACAACAATGTTTTTCTCTTTCTAAAAGCTTGCTGGCCCAAAATCCAAACTTGGCAGCCACCGCCCCCCAAGGCCCCGATGAGTCGATTCTCTCGTTTTTCGACGAAATCTCAAACGAGATGGAACCGAATGACCCACAGGAATTGACATACCGAGAACAAAGCGAGCTAATACAAAGTATAATTGCAGACATAGAAAAATATGGGTGCGACTCCTACTACATAAAGAGAATTTCGGGCTCTCTTTAATATTATCTGATAATTATATAATCATTTTTTTCTTTTTTTCCGGTATGCCGCTCCGCGAGAAAGGAGCGAAAGAACCAAGTGGGCTGTGTTGATGTCAGAATTTGCACCTATTTGTATCTATTTAGTGATCAGTTCGCTAGTTTCTTTGATCCCACTCGGTGTTCCTTTTCCATTTGCTTCCAATAGTTCAACCTATCCAGAAAAATTGTCGGCCTACGAATGTGGTTTCGATCCTTCCGGTGATGCCAGAAGTCGTTTCGATATACGATTTTATCTTGTTTCAATTTTATTTATTATCCTTGATCCGGAAGTAACCTTTTCCTTTCCTTGGGCAGTATCTCTCAACAAGATTGATCCGTTTGGCTCTTGGTCCATGATGGCCTTTTTATTTATTTTGACGATTGGATCTCTCTATGAATGGAAAAGGGGTGCTTCGGATCGGGAGTAATCACTAGTGATAGGGCAAAAATAAATCGGGGGGAAGGACAAAAGAAAGAGTGATGCCTACATTAAATCAATTGATTCGTCATGGTAGAGAAGAAAAACGGCGCACGGACCGTACTCGAGCTTCGGATCAATGTCCCCAGAAGCAAGGAGTACGCCCGCGTGTTTCAACGAGAACACCAAAAAAACCTAATTCAGCTCCACGTAAGATAGCCAAGGTACGGTTGAGCAATCGGCATGATATATTTGCTCACATTCCGGGCGAAGGTCATAATTCGCAGGAACATTCTATGGTGTTAATTAGAGGGGGTAGAGTGAAAGATTTGCCAGGTGTGAAATCCCATTGTATTCGAGGAGTCAAAGATTTGCTGGGAATTCCGGATCGAAGAAGAGGCAGATCAAAATATGGTGCGGAAAAACCCAAATCGATATGAATGGAAGATGCCTCTGGAACTTGTTTTTCTCGGTCAGTCGAGGTATTCATTGAAAAGTCTCAATGCTATCTTCGACAGTCTTGAGAGCGAGGGCCGCAATAGCCCCTACTTTCACTCTTTTGTTTCTAAAAGATAAAAGAGACCGCCCGGCGGGATCTATCAGCAGCGGCATTCTCCCTTTTCTCGATCTTTAATTGAATTATGGAATTTTATCCCAGAGCTGCGGAACTAACTACTCTATTAGAAAGTAGAATTTCCAACTTTTACACGAATTTAAAACTGAATGAGATAATAGACTTACATCACGATATCTTTTTCTTCCTCATTCTGATTTTGGTTATTTTAGTAGCATTGGTTCCATTTTTCTTTTTCGCGTTTTATGGGTTCGAAAGTTATATATGGAGGGGCAGCAAGGGCAACGGATTGGCGCCAACGGTCCCCCGGCTCCGCGCGGGCCAGCCGAGTCCGGCGTTTCGAACAACAATGATTCGGAAAGATAACGTCTACGAAAGAAAATTCGTAAAGCTTTTGCCCTCAAGAAAGACTGCGAGCGGTATTGTAAAGGTATGGGCTTTTTCGGTCGATTTTGCTCAAGAGGGTGGGGGGACTTCGCCTTTCTCGAAGCAGCACATGAGATTGCCCAGAAGGATTACTTTTTTATTTTCCTAGTGCGGATGTGGACTCCCTAAAAAACCTGCTCCACTTTGTACGAAAACATAGAAATTCTTCTAATTGGGAGTCTTACATGAACGCGCACTTGATCTTTGACTTGGTCCGCCGCGATCCATAAGGAGGGGGGCTTTCGTTCGCAACAAGGTAGCCGTAGGGAAAACAAAACCCTATGGGCTGGATTGAATCTTTCCTTTCCTTCTCCCCCCCACCAGATCCATTAAAGGAAAACAGACTCAAGGATTGGGCCATTTTCCATATGTCTCTAGAAAGATAGGAGCTAATAATCACTTTGATTACTTATGTAACTCTCATTTTATTACTCTATGTGTAACGCCCAAGGGGCCTTGTATTCTATTTAAACAGAGGATCTCTCTCTCACATTGATATAAACATCCTTCACCCAATCCAATCTGCTCAAAGTATTTTCAACTCTCTCTTTCATGGTATCAGAGCACTAGCTCTTGGGAAACGTTCAGTTGGTTCGTGTGAAGTGTGGTCTGAATACCTTGTTACGTGTTTTCTCTTTGGCGCTGTCCACCGCTGTGCCTGTATCCTTCTCCTCAGCACTTAGTTAGTATCCCGTCCATCGAACATTTTTTTTTGTCCATAAAATGGACACAGACGAACTACCTACTTTGGAAAACTAAGAGAATGTCTTTTATTGAAGCACAAGATCTTCTCAGTTTCGTTGATGGAACTGGAAAAGAACCAAACAAAGGAGTTTCTTGAGACTGATGACAAAGGTGAGATAATGAACCCTGAGTACGTCACCTGGGGAAGAACAGACCCACTACTCAAAAGTGGAATGATGGGCACCATGACCGAAGACGTTCTTAGTCTTGTCGTTGGACTAAGAACGTCTCGTAATATTTTGATGTGCTTAGAAAAAACGTTTGCCCAATCTTCAAAGGACCGAGAACTTCAACTACAGTGTCAATTGCAGCTATGTCCGAAAAGGGTTCAAAACCTATATCTTCTATCCTATTGTAGGCCGATAGGTCCGCTATAGCCTATCCGCCCACAGAGGTACCCAAACTCGTCGCCCTCTCTAGGGCAACCTCTGTCTGCCTTCTAAAATGAGCTGTACCGAGAGAGGAATAGCCTCTTTTTTGTTCCCCGTGCTACGGCTGCTGCTACAGCATCATATGTCATGATCCTCTTCTCTGAGCCGCACCTGGCATCTCAGTTGTTGTTGTTATAAACCGGTTTCTTTTTATTGGTAAATCATTGAATACATTCACAACCATTAGTGAATTCCCACAGCAATCCCAATCCCTTGCTGATGTGATGTGTTTTACATAGCACCGACGCTCTTTTGTTTGCGTGAAGCTCGAGAGTCAACAAATGCAGGAATAGCTCCTCTGATGACTCAAGCAGAGTTGGTTTCTGATTCCCTGGCCTAGGCCTAGCCTAGGTAAAGGTTTCGCTTTGGATATAGGAATTCTACTTCCTGCTCGAGTCGTAATAGCTCCTGTCCTGGGCTTTTTAGATAGTTCACTCTGCTTCGCTTCGGGTCGGGCCGGCTTTCGAGTTGAAACTCCGCTCCTCGGCTTAAGAGCTTAAATAGCTCCTCTTCGGAGGTTTCTGGCTTTTTTCTTTCTAGGTTTTGAGGTGAGGTTTGGAACCCTCGCGTTAGGCTTTCGAGTTCCCTGTTCGAGAGAGCTCCTTGAGCTCGGCTCTCGACGCTTATAGCCTTGTGGTATAGTTCAGTTCGTACTCGCATCGAGCTGTGGTCTCCGTCCCCTTCGATTATTAGTAGGGGCTCGTGCCTTCGTTCCGTCGGTATAGGTATACCGTCAAATACCCGCCTCGAAGTCCCGTCAATTGAGTGCCGTCAGTCAGTGTTCTCAAATCCCAGATCCCCATAGTCTTCGGCGAGTGGAGGACGAAGGACGTTTCTGCTTTTCTGTCAAAAGAGCTCGTGTAGTTCTCAACCTACTTGCAGGCGTTTTTTCTAAGAAGTTTTTTTACCCGCTGACTGAAATTTTCTAATAGGGGGACTGGACACCGATACCGCCAAGATGGCATCAAGGGCGATTAGGTGTGGCTTGCTTGATAAGGGAAACAGAAGACGCGCCCCTCAAAGCCCCATTAACGCAAAACAACTCGACCCCTACGTTTGTTTTTAAATTACCAGAAGCTCTTAGCTACTCAGCTATACTATAATAAAGACTAAGGGGTATTACTTGACTGAAAGAGTCTTCATATTATGGGGAGCTTCCCCTTCCAACATCTGACTTAAGATAAGAAGCACGAATACATATAGTAGCTACCTCGGGAGAGGGATGAGAGTAGTGTTATTTAGTTCCATGAGGGTAGCTGCCTATTGCAGGAGCTCCTGACCTGAAGGGACACCAGCAAGCTTCTACTGAATGTAAACAAAGTCAAGGAGATGGAATCAACTCAATAGAATTAGGTATTTTATCTTACTTCTGAAGTGACCGAACGAAGTGAAGGATTGATTCAATACCCGAATCCCCAGAGCCCTATAGACGACTAACGGTAGGGGCCCCAACACCCATCGTGAACGTAGTTCATTGCTCGGGCAAGGGATATACGAATATACCGACTGAACGAAGCCTTATTCAATGATTTTCCTAGAACCATCAGATCCGCTGAGATGCCGAAAACACCTACTGAGATGAGAGTTGTTGGCCTAGAAGGCTCCTTGCTTGGTCCAGGATGGATTTTTTTACCCGTACCCGTAATCGCAACAACCCAATTGCAAGAGCGGAACTCTACCAACTGAGCTATATCCCCCCGGATGCTTCCAAGGTGAGTGGCAGGCGGAGCAGATGCCTCGACGAATAAAAACCTCCTTTTCTTCTTCGGTCTCTGTTTCTCCGCGCAAAGGAGAGTCGTCCGTAAGGGATAAGCGTTTAGGGTAAGCAGTCCCCCCGGCTATTCCGGTAAGCGAGTAGTCCGTTATGGATCCCCCCCCCCGTACTCCACTTTGTTGTTGACCCTTTCCGGCTGTGTGAGTAAATATATCCCTTAGTCCTCCGCAGGAGGAAGTGAAGTTACTGCAGAATTGCTTGGACTAGCTTAGACTTGCTTGACTGGACTAGCTGGACTTAGCGGACTTACCCCCTGTTGCTTTGTCTGCCCCCCCGTTTACCCCCATATCCCCGCTGCGTGGGCGTCCCTGTAGAAAGGAACTCAACTAAAAACGAACCGAAAACTACTGCTTATTGCTTTGGCCGCTGAAGAGGAAGAACAAGAGTCTGGTTGCGCTTCGGGACGACTTCCCCTACCACTGTTAAATAGCGCCCTCTTCTCTTAGTATAGTAAGCTGGTGGGCTTCTCCCAAGAGAATGCCTTCACCCCACTCCCCCTTCAGACGCCTATGGAGAACTAAGGTACCATTAGGAGTATCCTTTCCGAAGGCAGGGGGAACTCGAAAACAACAAACGCCACTATTTAACTGTTTAGGCGAAACTCCACGCACAACTCGCATTGAAGATGCTCCACTCGTTCGTAAGCACAATGGACTCGCTGTGAGTATGGAAGAAGGATAGGGTCAGCAGGCCTTTCTATCTCTTGCATTCATCTTATCCTTATTGTTGTACTCTTTCTGAAGTGTGGGGCGAACGGCGCCCTCCGTTTGCAGGAAAGAAAGCGGCAACCGCCCTCAAGTCAAGACTAGAACGAAGGTGGAGCCTTACTCTATTCCTTCGCCCGTGAGACATCTACTTAGTTGTACATCGGTACTCGGACACCCCCCCGGAAAGACAAAGATTCCCATTAGCTGAAAGTGAGTCTACAAGGTGAAGACTCTCTATCGTCAGATCGTTGGCAGTCTGGTTCTGCTTTCTCTGACGCCAAGAATAATAAAAGTCACCCCTTCCCTTTCTTTCAGTCTCGCAGCTTCTCTGTCTTTACCAGAAGGAGAATCCATGACGGTTACGGTCTATGAGAAAAGAATCCTGCCACCACTCAACACCTATGAAGTAGGCTAAACAACTAACAAAGCAAGCATTGAAGGACGCTCACCGAGTCCTTCTATCAAAGGAAGCTCTCGCGGAGGGCTCTTCGTATGTCCATCCTCTCCTCAGCCATTTCGGGTTAAGAAGATGTGAAAGCGCATTTCTCTCTATAAGAAAGGAACCCTGCGCGATAGCAAAAAAACAGAAAAGAAAGCTCCTACCGAGAGAATGAGATTGCAATTTTGTTTAGCTTGAACTAATGAGTGAGGCATCCTTGCGTCTAATGCTTCCGAGCTTGACTTCCTTTACTTGCCTGCTAGCGCTCTAAGGTTTCTTTCTTTAATAGAAGTTCCTAAGGGTGGTCGAAGACTATGGAATGCCATATAACCTATTAGATTAGATGTAGCCATCTCTTTCCTGCCTTTCTAGTAGCTAGCTGGTAGCTCTTCTTTCCGGTTTTTAGGTAGCTTCCTATCCTATTAGCTCGTAGCTCTCTTCTTGTAGCTAGGTAGCTAGTGGTTAGGTTGTTATAGAGGAGCAGACGCTGTCTTATCCACTTTAGTCTTTGCATCTTCTCTCTCTGTCTTTATCCAGGTACTTCTCTAGTATCAGCCGCAGCCGAAGCTAGTTTGTATCATCTGCCCTGGTTCTCCTCTAGGGCTATACTAGCTTTCCTAGTTTGTTGGATTGCTATCTGAGTAGATAGTAGTGAGCAGACGCAGACGAGAAAACGAAGATGATAGCTTCAGCAGCTTCCTCTTGCGTCTTCTCCTATAGGGTTATAGCCCGATAGGCTAGCTAAGCCTGGTATTCTATCTGTAGGCGGGGAAATGGAATTTTTTCTTTATTTATTGAGAAATGCTCCTAGGGCCTCTTTCTCATGAGCAAGCGAGGGGGAGCTCCGTCTATAGCTAGAGGAGCTCCAGTAAGCGCAGGGCCTAAAGGAGGGACAGAAGGCAGTGAACTCCTCCCAAGGAGCCGTAGCCCCTAAATCTCGTAGGGGGAGTGCCATTTGGAGGAAGAGAAGGCAATGAAGGACCGACAGAGCGAAGCGCGGGAAGGGCTTCGGTTATAGCTAGAGAAGCCCGAGCGGAGCGCAGCTAATTCGAAAAGAGGTAAGCAGTTCTCGAAGTAATGTGCTTTTCCTGCCTAACCGTAAGCCTAATTCCTTACCTGCCCTTGTAGCTTTCTTTATAAGGCAGGCGGCTTCCCGGTAATAACTCGTGAACTAAATAAATAAAGTAGTTTTTCCCCTGCCCTCAATTCCTGCCTTTAGGAAGTACTAGATTCAGTCCTTTACCTTTCTATCTCTCTAGATGGCAGGACTGAGTTAGTATAGTCAGGATAGTAGAAAGCCTCCTTCTCTGATCTACGCCCACCCTGTGAAAGCAATCTCATAGTTTATAGGCCTTGAATAAGTCTCAAGATGCAAGAAAGCAAAGAGGTAATAGGCGCAAACAGGGGATAAGCTGGCAGGCGCAATCCGGCTTTCATTCCTTCCTTTAAATAGTTCCTCCTTTACTCTAGTACTGTACTTATGGCGCAATCAGTTAAGCGATATCTGTCTTAAATAGGTATCTTCCCGTCTAGTACTTCTTTTCTAGGAACTGTCTGAAAGTGGAAGCATAGGAGCTAGCAGAGTGCAGTTCGAGCGTTAGAAGGAAGCAAGCGCAGGGATAGGACTAGTCTGGGGCCGGAGCAGCAGTAGGCATAGAAGCGGACGGATACTAGCTCTTTATGTGTAGCCTGTAGCTGGTAGCTCTGCTTAAGGTAGCTCTCTTCTTTCTTATGAGAGAGATTCGCTATAGGGGCATTTCTCTGTAAGAAGAAGGCCTGTTACAGAGCTATCAGATATAGGGGATTTACTTACTTCACCTTGAATAACTATCGATAAATGGCTTTTTTTTCAGCCGCTTTTATATTAAATGTTGAAGGCAAACAAGCTTACCTTATTATTAGAGAAAGGGGAAAGGGGCAGGTTTCAGTCTTGGAGTTTGTCTTCTTCAATGGAAGAGATTCAAAGGGCTTGACTGCACCTTGCTTCTAGGCTTACGGAAAAAGGCGAATCCAAGGACTCTTTACTAATAGAATATCATAGGGGACACTTCCTTGAATAAAGCCGTACTCCCATCAGCTTTCAAGTAGATAAAGAAGTTAAGGCTAGTGACATCCGCTATCGGCTATTGGCCTTTGTGAAAGCTTCTCCTCAATATGTTTGATCCCTTTCCAAGCCTTCCTCTTCGTCAATGATTATGGGTCGCTCCTGTCTTGTAGTTCGATACACTACTCTAAGGCCAGTTGCCTATACAACATCTTGAGTTTATAGTACAGTCCGCTTTGGTTATCGCTACACCCTCTCTAGACAAACGATTTGATTCAAGCCACTCCACTACTGGTACAGTAGCATCCTGCCTTAATAATCGTATAGGCACCCGGGAACCCTACTCAGTAAAGAAGGGGACTCCCTAAACGAGACTGCTAGCTGGTATGGAGAGACTAGCTTTGCTTGCTTCCTAGTCAAATATGCCCTCTCCGTCTTACTTGAATATGAAAGGTAAAAAAAAGAAGAAAATTAAGAAAAAAGAAACTTCCTGCAAATTGCTCGAACCACGTAACCTAATCAATGCGCCTATTCCCCTAAATAAAGACAAAAGAAAAGGGATTCCACGGCTCAAGGGACTTTTTAGCCCGACCTCGCTCAATCAGAAAAGAAAAGTAAATTTTCAATCAACTGATGAATGCCATCAATCCAATCCACTTTCAATCAATCGACGACTGCTCCTCTTCCATTCTTAACGTCTTAAAGTGTACCATTCAAAAAAGGTAGGGTTACAGGGCGCTCTGAGGAGGAGATTTAAAAAAAGGATTCCCAATTAATTAGTAGGGGAATACCCTTATTAAATAACTTTAGCTCGAACGTTCAGAGTCAGATGCTTAACCCATGGCATCCCTTTCAGCCTTAGAAAGTGTTATCCCATAATCTATAATTCAACAAAATTCCCCAAAGGGCTTGACAAGTTCAGCAAAACCGTAGAGAAAGCGAGCTACACCTAGCTTAGCCTATCAAATTTCCGAAAAAAAAAGAGCTTGGCTTGCTGCTTTTCCTCTTTCTGTATAAAGTAAGTCAGCCCGCAGAGCCCATTGTAAAAGGATCGTTTCGCTGGAATGCTTGCTTGAATCTAGCTACTCCCATTAAAAAAAAAGGAATTGAGAACTATATACGGTATGGCTACAAACCGAATGAAGAAGTCGGAAGCAGTTCACCGCCTGTGGGAGCTTGCTGATAGTGAGGAAGCCATAATCTATCTATCGGATTGCCTATTTGTCTATCTGTCTGGTGAAGAGAGAATGGAAGATACTCTCAATAGGGCAAGCACCCAATACCTCGTCGAGTCCAAAGCCCCAGCTCAAGCAGTTCAGTCCAAAAAAGAGATGTCTGGCCTTCGTTCTCGCTCAAGCGAAAGCTCAGTCTGCTAGCTTAAGCTTAAGTCGCAAGTCAAGTAGTGGAAATCCAGTGAAAGACAGAAAGGAGAGTTAGACTGGAATGCAAGAATGAATCTCAAAAAGGTCTGCCCGGATTGCTACTTTGTATATTTCCAATAAAAGGTATAAGTAAAAATCTTATTTGGTTTACCCGGACTATACCCCTATGTATTCTACTCGTATCGTAGCATGAGACCCTCTCGGAAGTAGTTGAAGATCTAAATCTGAAATCCGCGGCTAATTATTTCTTCAACTCTATCTGTCAATGGGGGGATCCGATGACGGACTCCATGGATCGAGCGTTTTCCTTTCTCCGACTATTAGAGTGGGGTGGTTGGGCTCACATTGAACACTGCGGATCGGGGTGATTTACTTCACTGACAAAGACACAGAGGGTGGTCGGCATCAGCGATTTCATCGTTCGAGTCCCGGTGAGACCAACCTTATTATGATTAGCGAAGTCCTTTCCAACTCCGTCGAATGGTTTCACTCCTCTTTTCCCCCTTCTGTCAGTTCCTTGTCAGTCAGTCGACCCCCGTCCCTCAAAAGATTTTCGAACTTCACGGTTATTCATCGATATATGGGTAATCCCCGGCGGTCAGAGAAGAAAACATCTCTATGAAAGCAGGAGGTGTTAAACATTAGTCTGTCTTCAAATGCGGGAAGGTTAGACGTTCAGTTCGATGAGGGCAGGTTCCGTAGCATTAATTGATTGATTGGGAAAGCAGGTTCCGTAGCATTAGATAAGTATCCGGAAAGAAGGAGGAATGAGGATGTAGAAAAGAAGAGAAGGTCTTAGCCGTTATCTTAGCTGTTTAAATAAAGCAGCGGCTAGGTCTCTGTCCCCGGATTCACTGATTCAAGGGGGATGGACAGAAGAGTTTGAACGGGCGAGTTACTTTAGAGTTCCACTGGTTCCAAAGGCTAAAAGCCGGAAGAGTTTATCCAGTAGTTCTAAATATAGATAGAAGAATCCCGAATGAACAACCATCCACAAATGTGGATTCATTCAAGCAAGAGAGTGCAACAACCCTTTCCTTTGACACTGGTCCCGTAAACGAGTGAAAAATGCCTTGTACAGTTTTTCTTTTCCCTTTCAGTCAGCCAGTCCAAGAGTTCAGTTCACTCGAAAGCGGCTGTTAGATATTTGGTTTGAACCGGTTCCGCCCCACCCCAACTATTATAGTAAGTACTGGTGAGAGGGAAAGAGCGCTTCTGCCCTTTACCCAAACAGTACAAGAATGGCAATCCACCTATTAGTGTGCTGCTGCCCTCAACCGACCTGATCGTCCCAATCCGGTTGTCCTCACTAAAAACAGATCCACAATCTCTTATCTAATGAATATGAATTTGTTATCTAATCTTCGTTTGCCTAGCAGCCCATTGCTAGAACTTCCAGCGCTAAGGTGGTTGGTGTGGTAAGGCAAGCAACTCCTCTTTCCGAAGAAGAGTGCCCGCCCGAGCTATCTTAAAGTAAAGCTCTCTAGGTTAGCTATAGGTAAAGTTCTCCCAGAGCTGGAGACACAGGCCGCTACTCCTTCAGAAACCGGAAATCCGAAAGGAAGGATAGGACACAGAATAAGGACCTAAAGTTGTTTGTCGGATGAGACCGAGAACCGAAAGATGTCTATCAAAGAGCGAGAGGGGCTGGCTAGACCGCTGTCAACCAGCTCTGAAGGTTGCAAAGCCTTTAGAGTGCCCCTGAACGGAAGGAAGGAAAGAAAGAGAGAACTTTATCCTAGCTACCGGGGAAGGGGAGAGGAGAACAGAGATAACCGTCAAACTATAGAACCTCACCTCAAACAAAGGCCCTCGGAAGAGCCTGAAGTAGAGAAACCTACAAATAACAGAATACCTGCCAAAAGCTTCACCTCGGTCAACCTTTGGAATACAGATTGTCGAGCCGCCGACAACTCCCAGGGTTCACTAAAACAGGGGAACTCCGCGAAAGACTATTGAGTGACCTGTCGAGCTGATCCGACACCAAGTGGTCCGCACCTCTGAGGACTCAATATGAAACAGAAAAGTGTTCCTTTAACCCGCTTGCTTGGAGGCATCTGGAGGCTCACGCAGCACAACCGGCGAGCAGAGCCAACCCCACCAATCATTACAGTCACGAGAGGCGCGGGCGTGACGTCCTGGAAGCGAACGTGTAAAGCATATCGCTTTTCGCATATCACTTATCCCGGTCACCCCCTCCATCCAGAGAACGTAAGTTCAAACCCTAAGAATTTCCTTTTCTGCTTATTCACATCTTATTAACCTCCTCACTCGAGTAAGGCACAACCCTTCGAACTTACAGCCACTACCCCCAAACATCTTTCTATGACACCCTGCCCTACATCGTCACGAGTAAGCCCCCCTTTCTTTCTTTTTTTGATGTTTTTCAATTGCGTTTGATGATTGTTTATTGTGAATCCGTTCGACATATATGCCTTCACTCGGGGAGGAGCCCCCATCCAAAAAGCAGAGAAATGAAGAAGTGACGTCCAAGCCCGTGGTCGCAATGCCGCCTCCACGCAAGCCCTCGGTCACCGAGCCGACCTCGTCCGCTCGGAAGAACACAACCCCGGCCAGCCTTCCGAGTTCTACCCCCGCTACCACAAAGAGAAACTGCCCAGCCACCGCTCGAGGGTACCTCCGCTCCCCCAACTGAGCAAAATGGAGCAAATTCGGTTGAGGACCCGGGAGATGAGGGAGAGGAGAGAGAAGAAAAGGGAAGGTTCTGCTGAGACTCAAGTCCCCCTGCCGGAGCTCCCCAAACCTGAAGTGGAAGTCGAGGGGCTGCTCAGTGAGAAGAAGCGTCAAATGATTTGGACAGTTTTCGCGCTGGCGGAGCAGGAAGCCTACAGGGAAGATTGGGGCAATGAGGAGCTCGACGAGTATCTGCAGACCCTCTACCCCATCGACTACATCTATCGCTGAACCAACTTCCGAACCGACTTACTCATCTACCGAATCAACGGCATAATCATCAGAACCGACTGCAGCTTCATTGACTGAATGAACTGGTGCCTATACCTTTATAGGTACCATCCTGGTGCTGGCTGTAGCCGTGGGAGGTGGGGGCTCTACCAAAAAGCATGCAACGACACAATCAACAGGTGAGCCCTTACCCGCACTCCAAGCAGGTGGGTATCGACGGACATAACGACTTAATCAACTGGATCCACCGAAGCAATTTCCTCTAGATAGAATGAGGCTCTCGTTGAGAGATCTATTAGTGATTGGGCCGCCCCTCCTGGCAAAGAAAGAAAGGCAGGTTCAGGCGATTGATCAAACAAATCTTTCCTTCCTTCTTTATGACAGAGCAATTGAATGAAGCGGTGCGGGTGCAGGGCCTCTAAGATTCTGAAAAAGCTTTTTATTATCCGTCCTATTGAAGAAAAGACCTTCGGCATGATGGTAGTAGAGTAGTCGATCTGATCTCGCGCGCGGGCGGATAGAAATGCCTATAGATGAGGTAGGCGAGGGTAGCTTGCCGGCAAAGGACATGTGTGGTAGTCTTTTGTTTGATGAGAACGGGAAGGGCAATTGATTGCAACCTTTTTCGACCTATTTTTATTGGGTGGGGGCAACTGGAGGGAGACAGCACGGGGCAAAGCAAAGGGCAGAGCTTCGAATGACTTGTTAGGGCTGTCGAAGAGCAAAGAATCAAGTCACTCGAAGCTCCTCTGGCGCGCCCTAGCCGAGCGGTCCTCGCCTGCACAAGCAAGCAGATTAGCTCCCTCATTCTCTTATTGTGCCGGCAGGCCTGGGCGAGCGAGGTAGGGTTAGATTAGAGGGAGGGGGACTGCGAACGCCCGTCCCATGAAGCGCCAGGGAACCATGCATTCCTACCGGGCTCTCGCGTGTCCGGGGTCCGATCAGATCAACCAGCGACCGGTTTACGGAACAAGGGGTTAAGCAAGGGCCAGGAGATTGATAGAAGAACCTGGCCGAAGTCAGTGTTGTGTTCAACTCCGCGGGTTGACTGGTTGGAAGGGATTGCTTTCTGCCGTCTGTCTTTCCCTTCTATCTCTTCTCTTAGCAAAGTCGGTTAAAGTCACACTTTTTTGGCTTGCTACAAGCTGGGCTCAGGGACTGCAGTCAGCCGCTTCCCCTGTAGTCGTCAGCTCGTTCTTGACAGATCCGATCGGGTGTTCATAATCTGGAGTAAAAGGATTCGAACCTTTGCATGCCGGTACCAAAAACCGATGCCTTACCACTTGGCTATACTCCATACGGCCTTGTCTTGGACGGTAGAACGGGGAGAGGGGGAAGGGAGAAGCAGGGCTCGAAGAACGAGCCGAGCCGTGCAAGAACGCGGGGATATAGCAAGTAAGCAGCAAGGTTCTCCCTTTAGGACCGACTACAACAAGCTCGCGACTCTAATAGAAACAAACGGTAAGCTCTCTGCTCTATTTGCTTGCAATGCTATACCTATCCAAGTTGGCGAACGCTTCTGTAACCTTAGACTCGTTACGCTGTTCGACTGAACTCGTTGGCTCCGCGTCCACCGCCTTCGTCACCGTCAGCATTTGGTACTCTCTCGATAGCTTCAATAGTTCACTGAAAGCCTTTGGTGTAATGAATCAATTATGCATCCTAAAAATGGCTCAAATAAGGTACTAACGAATAAATATTTCAAAGGTAGGCTAGAAAGGTTCAATCTCAAAACAAAGATGGCCTAAATCATATTTCAAAATCATGCATCTCTCTAGGATTTTGCCTCAAGCAATAATTATGCAAGTTCTAGAGTTCACAAATAATAATCACTCTAAATTAATGCAAACCTTCTCCAAATTACAATCAAAAGCATGCATATTTAATAAAGTGCTCAAAATAATTTGAAAGTAATAACATGTGAACTTAACTTTAGGCATTTAGAGAATACACAAAAACAATTCCACAACCTAAGAATCAATTTATTCACAATCATATTCTTATCATAGGCTCATCAAAATATAAAAACAGCACCTAAAACAAAAATTCCAGCAACAAAGTAAATATATATATATATATATTTTAAAAACACTAAATNACTAATTAGAGTTGACATGAAATGGATCACACGGAAGAAGACGTATCTGATGAATGAATGATTCAATCCCCTCCCATCCACACGGGTTCTTCTATTGAAGGGGTTCCCCTTCTTCTATGTGAGGTGGGGCGTACCTAAGAGCGGAACCTAGATAGAACGCGGAGCGCCGGCCCCGGCCGGCGATACAGTTTCCATGCTTACCAGCTCTTACCATTGCTGCCTATAGATATAGGTGGGAGGTAGGCGAAGGTAGCTTGCTTCTCTTCTCCTAGGCTACTGCACATGTTATTCGCGAAGAAAAGGCAGCGAGCGGTTCTTCGCTTAGTAGAGCTACCGGCCGCCGGTGACTTTCTCAGGGCTCCGCAGGAGGGTCAAATTTATAATGAAGCGAAGGCCCCCCCCTATTCTCTCTTAAAGCTTTATAAAGCTTTAAGAGGTTAAGAACTATTGACTGTAAACCATAGCAGTTACAGTCACTCAATGGAAATGTTCGCCTTTGGAATGAAGATGGATGAGCAGGCACTTGAGCCTGGAACTGATGAAATTCGGGGAAAACATGGAACCGGTCACTAGGGGCGAGACATGACCGCGACTTAAGATTCAAGTACCGTTGAAAAGACTAAAGGAACGGGGGGAATGACTACCTGTAATAAAGCACAGGCTAATACGAGCCGACCAGAAGAAGCAAGGCTTAGATTACCAGATCCTGGACACAATCTTCCTAGAGATGGAGAGCCCCTTGCCTCGCCTTTTCTAGCCTCTCCTTCTTTCTTGCTTACCTAGCTCTTGTCTTAGTGACTCTTCCTTCTAGGTTTCTTTTTTCTGAGTGTTAAAACGGTAGATTTCTCATTTGCCAATGAATGCCCCGATTCGATTCGATCAATAATGGGATTCTTGGCTAGAAGAAAGGTTCTGTGACATGGACGCCCAGCCCAACTAACTCGGTCGGTTGGCCCACCTAACAGATGATGAGATTCTCGATCGATTTGATCGAATTTGGAAAAGTCTTTATCATTATTCAGAACAGTGGAGCTTTCGATCAAGATGTTCTCGCCGGGCTCTCGCTCGAATCGGAACCTTTATGCGTTCGTAGGCTTTCGACTCAATCTAATAGCCGGGCGCCAATAAAAGAGAAAGTTTTCGCATGGGCTCATCATCTGATGCAGAACTTATTTCATAACCACCATCCATCACCAATCACATCCCACTTCAAACTTTTCGATTCCTCGGGTAGGGGTAGCCTCCTCTATAAAGGGGCATTCCAGCTTCAGAGGCAGGTGAGCCGGGGCAGGAAGCTGTTTGACTGCTGGGATGGGATCGGATCCTACTCGAAGCACTCCACCACGAATAAGAGTCTTCGGGTTGGAAAGGCAGTAGAGATAGGAACTTCTATCTGTAGGGCGGGCTTTCAATACAGAGATGCACTACTCCATCTGGAAAGGGCTTTCCCTCGTGGGGAAAGAGAAGAACCCCTTATTTAAAGGTAAGGCCAGAAGGGAGTAAAAAATCAATAGACAAAACCCCTTCCCGGCCGACGGGACTCTACGTCTGGGTCTTATTCCATCTCAAACTCGGATTAGGAAGAGTGCCCTTGAACTACAGATCAATCAGAATAATAATAAATACAAGAAAAGAAATGGATTCTCCTGCCCGAGCTTNTCTTCAATTGGCTTGTCCCATTCCATAGCCTCCTTTGTGACTAGTTCGGCCACCACCTCCATTCTTGTGTTTGGTTCTTCTTTTTCCAAAGCTGTTTGCTTTTTCACTACCCTCTTTCCATCACTATTCTCATTGTAGGTCCAGCTATCTTCACTTGGATCCTTTTCCTCAAACCATGCTTCAAATTCAGCTGCAATTTTGGATAGTGTTTGCCTATATTCTCTCTTGGCCGGTTCTACCTTAGGACTTTCATCCGAATTGGTGGCTTCAGTTTTCTCTCGTATTTATTAAGTAAAGCACCACCTGCAGCAGCATCCACATTATTTCTTGTTAAATAATTTAACCCATTATAAAAAGTTTGGACTTGACTCCAAATGGGCATCCCATGGTGTGGGCAGTTCCTAAGTAGTTCTTTTAGCCTTTCCCAAGCTTCATACAAAGACTGTCCATCAAATTGATGGAAAGTGTTTATTTCTTTCCTAAGCTTGGCGGTTTTAATAGGTGGGAAAAATTTGTTTAAAAACTTAAAGGCTAAATCATCCTAAGTGACATTACTCCCAGGGGGTTAAGATTGTAACCAACTCTTGACTCTATCCCTTAAAGTAAAAGGAAACAACCTAAGTTTTACAGCGTCCTCACTAATCCCATTCTATTTCACTAACTTGCATACATCGCAGAAATATGATATATGTTGGTTAGGATTCTCACTTGGCAACCCTCCAAATTGGTAATTGTTGAGCATAGACATGGTAATAGGTTTAACCTCAAAGCTAGGTGCATCAATAAGTGGTCTCCTAATACATGACATATCCTCAACCCTTCAAGGTGCAGCATAATCCCTAATGGTCCTATTACCTTGGTTAATCGGAACCTCAGGAACTACGGGGTTACCTTGGTTTTCCATTGTTTCTCTTTCGGTATTTCTAAATAAGGTTTCTCTCACTCCGTCTCTCCTTAATCTCCTTAAGTCTCTCTCAAAAAATTCAGTTTCAGAATTAAGACTCATAAAAGAAAACAATTAAACAAAACTGAAAAATTAAAACAGTGAAACAAAACACAAAAGAAAAGAAGACAGCAACTAATATTCATAATAAAAACTGGAATAAAACAACCAAATAAAAAGAAAGATTTAAAACTAGATGCAAATCAAATTAAATTAAGAGTAAACACAAAATTTTAAGCAAAACCAAAGACCAAACAGTAACTAAAAAAAATTAAATCAGTGCACAAACTGATTAAAACAGTAAATAAAAGTGCAGTAATTTTTTTTTTTTTAAATTCCAGTTTCAGATATATATTAATTTTTTTTAGAAAAATAGAACTCAAGATTAAACAAACAGTAAGCTAAACAAAAATCAAACAGCAGTAAATTGAGAACCTAAAACTGAAGCAAACAGTAAGCAAAAAAAATATATTTTTTTTATAAAACCGAAAACACTAAAACCCTAAACACAAAAAAACACAAAAATTAAAAACTTATCGACTTGGATATCCTCCTTCTTCAAACTCGAATTGGATTGCTTTAGATCCAAGAAAGCTCTCCAATTGTTGTTCTTTGTTGGCTAAAACAGAATCTAAACACAAAATCAAAAACATTAATTAAATTAAAACAGTAATTTAATCAACAATAAATTTAAAATCAAAACTAGAAATAATTATTCCCCGGCAACGGCGCCGAAAACTTGTTGTGGTATAATTAACTTGCAAGTGCATGAATAACAAGCAATAAAATGGAGTTCTAAGAGAATTCCGATATCGATCTAACAAGGAATAATGTCTCTAGTTATTGAAATTAAATAAACTGTAAATTAAACTTTGAAAATTAAAAGAGAGTTTTTGAAGATTGTTGTTGTGTAACCAAGCATTAATTTAAAAGCAAAGTAAATCTAAAAGTGAAAACAAGGTAGCAAGTATGATTTCAAGATTTTAAGAAACAAGGATTATGATTTCACCACTAATACTCCTACTTGGCCCTAATGCATTGTAGATTCATAGGTTAACCTCCCTTTAACCACATATGACTAGAAGTTGATTTTTCAATGCATGCTAATCTAAAAAGCACAACGTGCTTAATTTCTTATAATCTAAACACGGAAATTTAAGCCCTAAGACATGCAAACCCAATAAATCATGTTAAAGTTGTCACTAAGACATGCAATATTTCTATAACCATGTATTTTATTGTCCATCCATATCTATACTCCTTATTTCTAAGCCAATATAAATACTTAATCAATCCACCTTTTCATGGAAGCATTAAGAACTACAATAAAATATTAACCTTAAGCATGAATCGTAATTAAATATGCATTAGAAACTAAATAGTCATAAAAGGTTTGCTTCATAATCCTTATAGTAAAATTAGTTGCACATCATCTCAAAATTATCCATGAAATAAATAAGAGACAACATCATTTAGATAACAAAGAAGATGAGAGAAAAGAAAACAAATCTGGTTTATGACTGGTGGAAATTGATTCTCCAATCAGTTCTTCTTGGCCTCTTTAAACAATGATCAAAGCCTCAAAGTGACTCCTCCAATGCTAGCCGAATCTCCTTGGACTTCTCTTTGTGTAGCACAACTTTGCTCTGTAAAAAACTGAATATAAAATCTACTAAAAACCTTTGTTGCTGTGAGAATGGGGAAGGAAAGAAAGGGAAAGGTGCGAATGGAGAGGGAACAAGGCTGCTGGAGCCGTGAGGGCTTGGTGACTTGTGTGAGGGATTCTTTTTACTCTGAAGGTAGTAATCTATTTATAGGAGAGGTTTAAGAGTGGTTTAACCCTAATGTGTCTCTAAAACCTAGAGAATATATGAGATATAATATTACATGACACTACTACAGGAAAAAGCTATAGACGATGGCCTTACTTTTATATAGATGTCGGTTATAAAAGAGAGCCGACGTTGATAAAATAAGACTACGGTTAGAAAAAATCAACGACGGTTTTATCTATAACCATCGTCTAAAGTTACATCAAAATTGACAGTTGATGAATTGACCGTCATTGATAAAACACTAAAAGACACATGACAGCAATGTGGATACCACGTGTATGTTGAAGAGCATAGAGGACAGTTCATAAAGGAACCGTCGTCTATGATGTAAGTATAGACGATGGTTCCTAAAGGAACCGTCGTCTATACTATTCCAATTTTCAACGTCAGTTTTTATTTATAACCGTCATCCTTTTGGTGTATATTTGTCCACGTGACGCTCTTACGTTTAGTCTCTGAAATGCTGTAACATCCCGTTTTGAGAAAAATAGTGAAAATTTTAAATTTGACCAATTTGACCTTAAGTGGGCCCAGGCTTTGACTTTAGTACAGCTGCGTAGAGCTAGTCGATACGAGTCCGTAGACTAGTAATATGCTTGATTCGGAGTTAAGACCGGGAAGTTATGGTCATTTTAGTGTGAAGGGCTTTTTGGTAATTTGGCAAGGACTGATATTTATGGGTGTGAAATGACCATTTTACCCCTGTCTTCATCTTTTAAAATTTGCCAAAAATCTGGAATTTTCCAGCCCAAACCCGATCACCTCCCCCCTCCCACCTTCACCGTGCGACCTTCCCACGCCGGCAGCTGCCACACCGTGGCCAGAGCTGGCCGACAACCACCCTTAGATCGAAGCCGGCAACCTCATCTTCCTCCTCGTACCAGTGGTTCACCGTGAAACGACCCAGATTGCCAGAAATCACAGCAAAACTAAGAGCCCGCGCAACCGTGCACAGTCGCAACACCATCTTTGGCCGACCAGATCTCACTGTTCCCGTGGAGTTAGGGAGCGTTCTTGGTACCGTTGGAAAGCTGGTGCGACGATCTACATTTTGGTACTGAGAGTGACCCCGGAAACTGCTGGAGCACTGCAACAAGCGGTCGCGAAGTCTCGGAAAAACCACCACGACAGCCACCTTTCCACCCCGATTTACTCTGATCGCCGGCGAGTGGCACGACACAGCCACCACCACGAGCTTCAGACCACGCCGGCGACCTGATCTGCTCTTTCCCGAGCTCTGATGACCGCCGCACGCACCGTCCATAGCTGACGCTGTCTTCCTCCACTCGCCGCCGCCGATCTCCTCCTTTTCCAGCGAGTGAGTGCTCACCACCCTCCCAATACGTTCCTAGGGTCGTGGGCAAGCTTGCTGTACTTTCAATTTGATCTAATTTTGATCGGATTCGAAAACGCACAATCCCGACCGAGGTTCGATCTTCCGAGACCGATTCCGATCAATTGCGGTGACGAATCTTGAAATTGAAGGTAGCTTATCGTTCCTTGCATCTTCAATTTTGTTTCAGTATAAAGTTTGTTGAAATCGGAATTGAAACGGGAAAAATCTATGTATTTTGGGGATTTTTGCCGATTTGGGGCATTTTTGTAATTTTTGTAAATATTGGGATATTTTTGTGATTACTGGAAATGTTAGGCAACCTTAGTAATAGTGTTTTAATCTTGAAATTGGAAATTCAGAGGACTTTTATGAGCTTTCGGTTAATTTTCAAATTTTAAAAGATATTTTCGGTAAATTCTTTTTAGGTGCTCGTGCGCGATCGAGGGCTGGACCAGAAATCCAGCAGGAGCACGCTTCGGATCAGTGAGTGCATTTATTTTCTAAATCATTTTGGGAATTTATGCTATATTTGATTTGAATTTCAATTAATGGTGTGAATTGAATTTTTCCTTATGCATTAAATTTTAATTATTAAATATGTTTGATGATTTAAATATTTACATGAGTTTGATTTTATGATTTGATGATTTTCCCATTTATTTGGAATAAATATGAAATTGTGTTTTGCTTGATTGTTTAATGGATTTGAAGTTTTTGGATATTTTTAGCAAGTTTGAAAAAAAATGGTAATTTCTAAGAAAATTGTGGCTTTGGTGGAATTTAAGAAATTTTTGGGGCAAATTTTTGATATTCAAAATATTTAATTGTTTTTCGTAAATTTTGTTAAATAGAAGATTTTGGAAAATTGTTTAAAAATAAAGGGATTTGCAAAATGGTTTAAAAATAAAAAGATTTGAAAAATTGATGATATCATGGATGATTTTAGAAATAATTTTGAGGAGTACCGCACGGTATTGTATGATGATTGAGATGTATGGATTATTATTGCACGCTATATTATTATTATGCCATCCTCTGCTGCAGACACGTGTCGGGAGAGAGATGATGAGGATCCTGCCATGACAGATTTGGGACGCCCTCCCCCTTGCCTGTGACGCCGTCAGGACGCTGAGGGTCACACGGCAACGATACTGTTATGTGGTACTGGATTTGGATTTATATGATTCGGATTTATATGATTTGATTTATAAGATTTGGATTTATGGATTTGGATTTATATGATTCGGATTTATATGATTTGATTTATAAGATTTGGATTTATGGATTTGGATTTATATGTTTCGGATTTATATGATTTGATTTATAAGATTTGGATTTATGGATTTAGATTTATATGGTTTTGGATTCATACGATTTTTGGATTCATGGATTTTACCTCATTGTCTTAGATTGTGGATTTTCAATTTATGGGTTGGTGTTCATGGTATTTGGTTTTAGATCGGTTTTGTATTTTAGCAAAGGTTTCTACTTGCCCTTTTATACAAACATGTTTACAAATAAATTTAATGTTTCTTGTTGAGATTATATTTATGGTTTTAGTGATTGATTCGTGATTTCAATGATCGTTTTAGATTACGTTTTTGCCCCTAACTGTTTATAGTGATTTAATGATTTTGGGGATAAAACCGAGGGTTTTGCGAAATGATTTTTCAAAACGGGGAACTTTTCAACTGAGTGACGTGAGGTTTGAGTGAAAACAATTTTAACTAGTGAACTTATATTTTGTAGTTATCTAGGAGCACTCACGGAGATTTTATAGCTCACGTTTTGTGTTTTAACTTCGTTCCCTAGGTCCTAGCTGCAGGTCCTCGTGAGCTACCATCGGCATCGCATCCGCATATCGCATTCATACCTGACTTCCACTACTGCCTTTACTTGTATTAGACTCTTTTCCTTTATTTCCGTTTATTGTTGGATTTGTATCATTTATATTTTTGTTTATCTCACTTAGTGATTCTGACATTCCCACCTACTTTCTAAGATGTTTAAATATTTATTTCAGTATGACCAGTTGATTTTATTGCGATACATATCTACTTTTCGTCATATTTATTGATTTATTGTTTATTAAACCCTTTTTCGGAGGAGGATTCTGTCGGCTGCCCCGAAGGGTTCTGGTGGAATCTTCCTCAGGCGGGGCCTCTCCGGTTAATCTAGAGGGATTTCCAGGGCGGGTCCTGTCAAACGCTGTATTAATGTTCAAAATAACCGTTGCAAAAAATATAGCCGTTGTAATTTTTTTTCTTATATATTTTTATTTTTGTTCTCAATCAAATTCACTAAATTCATTTCTCCCATAATTTTTTTTCATATTCTTTTAGTGGTGATAAAAAATATTCAAATAGCATTTATTTAGGATTTAAGTCATCAATTTGTTGAAGATTGAAGTTTATTTTTCTAAAAAAACTCTCTATCGAGGTAAGTAATTTTATGCAATTAACTACATTAAATATTTATGTTATTGCAATATCATTTAAATTAAATTAGTTATATAATTTTATTTTCATGAATTAATTATTTTATAATTATTAGGTTATGAACATTTAAATTTTGCAATGATATATATATATATGTTTTCCATTTATTAAATTTGTTAGTTTGTTTAAATATTTGATATGTTATAATCTCATATAGTATCATTGATTTGTTATCTATTTATCTTCTATTATTGATTTGTTAATTATTAAATTTTGGTTAAATTGTTAGTGATATATTATTCATTGCTATATTTTAAATCATTATTGTTTAAATTAGTTTTAATTAGTTGTTATTTAAATAGATAAAATGGACAAATCATGGATAAGGATGGATAGGAGAACCGATGCATTTCAAAAGGGTTTTGAAATGTTTTTAGAATTTACTAAGAAAAGTGCAAATAGAGATGGTAAAATTCGATGTCCTTGTATAGAATGTGGAAATTTATTTTTTAGTACTATTGAAGAAATGAGAGGGCATGTATATTTTAAGGGGTTTGATATGAATTATCGTAAGTGGATTTTATATGGAGAAGAGTTGGAAGAATCTGAAGGATATCATGGAGATTGTTCTAGAGTTAGTAGAATTAGTGAAAGCAATAACACTGAAAGTCATTTTACCCGCATAAATACAGATGATGAAGATGTGGTGGGTAATAATATTGACATGGTGAATGATGCTTGTGACAAGTTCATGGATAATCCCGGTGAATTTAAGAGGTTGTTGGAGGATGCCGAAACTCCTTTGTATCCGGGTTGTACGAACTTTACTAAACTATCTAGTTTGGTAAAGTTGTACAACCTGAAATCGAAATACGGTCTTTCGAACACAAGTTTTTCCAAATTATTAAAGTTGTTGCGGGAAATGCTATCGAGCGATAACATTTTGCCAAATTCTATGTACAACGTGAAAAAGACTCTAACAGCATTGGGCATGAATTATGAGAAGATACATTGTTGTCGCAACAACTGCTTTCTTTATCGAAAAGAATATGAAGCACAAGAAAGTTGTCCTAAATGCGGAGCATCGAGGTGGAAGGAAATTGTCGATGGAACTAAACATGTAAATGTCCCTTGTAAAGTCATGTGTTATTTTCCACCCATTCCACATTTCAAGAGGATGTTTCAAAGCTTTGACACAGCTAAAAATCTGACATGGCATGCAAATGAATGAAAGGTCACAGTTGGAAAGTTCAATCATCCTGCCGATTCACCATCTTGGAAGCTAGTTGATCGCATGTGGCCTAATTATGGTAAAGAATGTCGAAACTTAAGGCTTGGGATTGCAGCTGATGGCATTAACCTGCATAAGCATATGAGTTCTCAATATAGTTGTTGGCATGTGCTTACAGTTACATATAATCTTCCACCATGATTGTGTATGAAGCGGAAGTTTATAATGTTGACAGTGTTGATATCCAGACCGAACCAGCCTGACAACAATATAGATGTTTATCTACAGACATTGATTGACGATCTTAAGCAGTTGTGGGATGAGAATGTGTGAACTTGGGATTCGTGTAAGCTCGAATTTTTCACTTTGCGAGCAATATTATTGTGGACTGTAAATGACTTCCCCGCATAAAGTAATTTGCCTGGTCATACCACTAAAGGATATTTTGCTTGTCCTATTTGCAGTGAGAACACATGTGCTCAAAGTTTGAAAAATGGTAGAAAAATGAATTATTGTGGACATAGGAGGTTTCTTCCGAGTGATCATCATTTTCGAAAGCAAAAGAAGTCTTTCAATGGATTTCAGAAGTTTTGTCCAACTCCTTTACCTGTGACGGGAGAAGATATACTTTGAAAACTTTAATCTAAGTCATTTGATAGTGGTAATAAGAGAAAAAAGTCTACTGCTGATCGAGATTGCTGTAAGAAAAAGTCTATATTTTTTGAGCTTGACTATTGGAACTCATTATATGTGAGGCATAACTTAGATGTCATGCATATTGAAAAAAATGTATGTGAGAGCATTGTTGGCACATTGCTTAACATTCTTGGAAAAACTAAAGATGGACTTAATTCTCAGCTTGATTTGGTCAAAATAGGCATAAGAAGTGATTTGGCTCCTGTTGTTGAAGAGAGAAGGACATATCTACCACTTGCATGTTATACATTATCCAAGGAAAAGAATAAAACTTTTTGCAAGTGTTTGGCAAATTTAAAGGTTCCCGATGGCTACTTTTCAAATTTTTGGAATATTGTGTCGAGGAATGATTTGAAGTTGAAAGACATGAAATCTCATGATTTACATACCTTGATGCAACAACTGACGCCTGTTGCACTACGATCAGTCCTCCTAACAAATGTCTGACATGTAATAATGAGATTTTGTTTTTTCTTCAACGCTATATGCAAAAAAGAGATTGATGTTTTAAATTTGGACATTATTCAGACATATCTTTTTAAGCCATTGTGATACGGGCATCATAGTGCCATATTCTACCATTGAAGCAAAAGATGATGTTTTAAGCATGATGTCCAAGCAAGGAATGAAGGTGGTAATGCTGCTCAGGAGTTGCAAAGACGAAACAACGTAATTTTAGCTATTTTCGGATTATAATGGCAGTTTCGTAATTTAGCTATTTTCGGATTATAATGGCAGTTTCGTAATTATTGCTATTTCCAAATTATAATGGCAGTTTTGTAATTATTTCTATTTTCGGATTATTTTTATTTAGGATTAGTTTTTAGCCTTAGGATTACTTTTCTAATTATTTTATGGTCTAGATTGATTCTTAACCTAACCCTAATATCTATATAATGGGGGGTTATTAGCTTGTAAGACAACTTTGATTATTGATTAAATAGAATCTATTCTTGTTTTCAACAAGACTTGTGTGTTCCAAGTGAGGATAGTTCTTCTTCTACTTGTTGCATTTGGGAATTGATCTTCTTATCAAAGGTATTTACTTTGTGGCGAATTTCAATTTCATTCTTTGCCTTCTAATTAGTGTTGCTAGATACAATTGTTATCTAGAGGTGCTATAGGGCGGGTTTTTACCTAGGGTTTGTTCCATATCATCTTGTGTGTTGGGATTACAGTTTCTTTAAGCTTGGGGTTCCGCATCATTTGGTATCAGAGCAAGGCCAAGATAAATTCCTATTTATCTTGTTCTTTGTTTTTCTTTTTAGAGTCTTTGATTAGTTTTTTTTAAAGAACCCCAATTGATGCGGAACCCCAAGATTAAAGAATCCGAAACCCCAAACACACAAGAAATATTGAACAATAATTGGAAAACAAGAACTCGCCCTACCAAACCCCAAGATTAAAGAATCCGAAACCCCAAACACACAAGAAATATTGAACAATAATTGGAAAACAAGAACCCGCCCTACCAAACCCTTAGATAACTTGTATCTAAAAACGTGGATTAGAAGGCTAGGGAAAGAGAAGAATAATCGCCACAAAGTATTTCTACTTTGATAAGATAATTCAACTCCTAATGCAACAAGAAGAAGAAATTGATTCCTCACCTTGCAAGAACACTCCTGGGAGCAATAGGAAAATTAATTCTCTCAATTGATTAAAAACTCAAATCTCTCTTACAAAAGAATTGATCCCCCTTTATATAAGGACTAGGGTTAGATCAAGAATCAATCTAAACCATAAAGTAATTAGGAAACTAATCCTAAGAAAATTAGGAAAGTAATCCTAAGGAAATTAGGAAGGTAATCCTAAGGCTAAAAACTAACCCTAAATAAAAATAATCCGAAAATAGAAATAATTACAAAACTGCCATTATAATCCGAAAATAGCTAAATTACGAAATTGCCATTCTAAGTTGTTTATTTTTAAAATGATGCCGTTTCGTCTCCGCAACTCCCGAGCAGCATTACCACCTTCATTCCTTGCTTGGACATCATGCTTAAATCATCATATTTTGCTCCAATGGTAGAATATAGCTTTATGATGCCCGCATCATTCCCTTCCTCTTCAAAAAGATTCGTCCTCAAATCTGAATCCATATCGAAAGGGAAAATATCAGAAACATTGAAAGAAGTGGACACATTGTACTCACCTTGAAGGGCGATTTTGTATGCTTTGTCCTTCATTCTTTGAAGCAGTTGAAACGGTTTATCTTCACTAGCATCAAACTTCAATTTCTTATGGTTGAAAAACCTTTTCTTCCTTAAATATACCCAAACCCTATCTCCTGGTTTGAATATCCTCCATATGTCATCCCATAAAACTTTCCAACTGGGACTCAAAAATTCGACATCCCTATCATACTTAATAGTTTTAGGCACGCCATGCAATTTTAATTTCACATCAAAGTCCTGCAATAAAGAGAAATAAACACTAGGCAAATTGGGGTTAAGCAAAACTTCTCGAAACCTCACTAATAATATTGCTTTCTTGCCTAAGAATGCACTATTGACTTCTCTCTTTTTTGCATAGAAATTCTTTCTCTTTTCACTTCTCACTTCACTCATGTTTTTCTCACAAGTGTTTTGACTCTCCATTGGGCCTTTATTTTTATTCTTTTCTCTCATGGGCTCTTTTCCCTCATTCTTTTTGTTAGTCTCACTTCTCATATCAGCTTTCTTGCTTAAGAATGCACTATTGACTTCTCTCTCCTTTGGATTTAAATTTTTTTTCTTTTCACTCTTCTCACTTTTTTCTATTGCACTTTCCTCTTTATTTTTCTTATTAGTGCAATCACTCACCATTGGGCCTTTATTTATATTATTTTCACTTTTGGCCTCTTTACACTCAATTTTTTTATTTGTTGCACTTCCCAAATCCCCATTTGAACTTTTGGATAATTTCAATTGTTCAAAATACACCTCCATTGGAGATAAAGGTGCAATTTTGACTCTTTTTTCATTATGCTCATGTCTCCAAGCTCTTGGTTCCTCCCTCCTTGTACGTCTCCTCATGGACTGATTTGAGACTTCATCATC
>QANX01006093.1:0-12751 GCA_003254975.1 Ochetophila trinervis
TTTACATAGACTTTTTACTCTAAAAACTAATTTATAGAAAAAAAAAAAATAAAACACAATTGGTTATTTTAAAAGAATACAATACAATTAAGCACGCCACAAAAATTAAACTCAATTCTCAAACTGTTATCTACACTATGGTTCAACAATTGCTCATTCCTGATGGAGGCATCTGGGCCTCCACCTGTCTTTGTCTTAGCATAGAAGTTTCAGCATCATGCCACCTGTCAAATTAAAATTTTCCATTTTACTTGAGGAAAAATTCACCAAAATGAAACAATAAACAAAAATACAAATAAAACCTCCAATGTCCACGCATGTTTAAGTTCGATTCTTAAATATAGTATATACTAATTGACAATATAAACATATAACTACAAAATCACATGATTTATTTATTCAAAATTAAATGAAACAAATCGGCTAATAGAAAATTTAATATAACAAAAACAAAAAGAAATCATAAACTGAACTACAGCATGAGCTATAGACTAAAGCATGAACTATAGCTCTTTTCGTCACAGACAAAATGTTAGAATAAAAAAAGAAAAAAGAAATACAAAGCGAGACAAAATATCACTGTCAAAACTACAAAATTCACAAGAATTCAAAAAATTGATACTTTATCATTTTTAACTTATCTTTTTGTTTTTACAATTTTCGTTAAAATAACGCATAAAAAAAATTCATTCTATTATAATTTTAACACTGAAAAGTATTTTCAAGAAAATCAAAGTAAGTAAAGACAAATCATAATAACATCAGGAAAAAAAGTCAAACTCTTTATTTTCTCAGTGTTTCATTTTTCTATTCCAGACATAAAACTTTGTGTTATAGTTCATTTGTAGCCTGTTAGTATAGCCAATCAAATAGCCAATCAAATAGATAAACTCTAATCGTAGAACATGTTAATACTCTGCACCATTTAGAAAAAAAAAAAAGCCAGTAAAAACAAACCTAAAAAAGAAGATCGAAAAGAAACAGAATAAAAGACAAAAGGATAATATATATCCTACATCTCTCATACATGAGTTTGTCAAAGGTGAAACTTCTTTCTAAAAGCCAAGTCTTTGAATATAACACAAAAATTCTCTAAAGCAAAAGAGAAAAAACAAAATTAGACATTTACCTGCGATAATTTTTCTCTAAAACCATCACAAACATATGTAGAGAGAGATTTTTTTTTCTTTCTTAGTGAACAGATGTAGAGATGGAGTAAAATATACTATTAAAAACACTTTAAAACAAAAAAGAAAATAGCAACCAGTATCCATCTGAACACTTCTTAGATCCAGATTGTTTTCTCAATTTTATTTCTTTCATTTTAGACGNCAATTTTATTTTTTTCATTTTAGACGATAATCACTATTACTTCTTTGATTTCTCATTTTTCTCTAGCAAGGCAAAAAATCTTTTGATCCAAATTAAATACGTAGCATAATAACCCATCACATTAAACAATAACAAAAAAAAATAAATAAATAAAATGAAAGAAAAACTTATCAAATCGACAAAACCTAGAAAATTTGGAATCGTATCTATAGGATGTATATATATTTTGTCTTTTCCTCAGCAGATTGCAGATCAACCAATGAAATCAAAGAAAAACTACTTTTTTCTCATACAAATCTAAAATTGTTTGTTTTCTTCCTCCAATACTCTTTTTGTACTGAAACAGTCCTTCAATTTTTTTGCTTGAACGATGGTATATCGTTTCAGCTGTATTATCACAAACAATCAGAAAACACATAACAAAAAAATGTTTAATCTAAAAAGTTAAGATTTTCATAGAATAAAAGACCAAAAGAAAAACAAAGATGAAAAATAAGATTTAAAAAACTGAGAGAGAAAAAAACAAAAAATATTGAAAAAATGTTTAATCAAAAATTAAGATTTTCATAGAATAAAAGGCCAAAAGAAAAACAAAGATGAAAAATTAGATTTTAAAAACTGAGCAAGAAAAAAACAAAAAATATTGCACATTTTCTATGCTTCAAAGGTGAAACAAACCCACCATCATAACCACAAAATCCAAAATAAACCCACAAATGCCCAAACAAAATGGTCAAGAAAAAAAAAAGAATATTTTCTTACCATATGAGTAATCTCTTTTCCTCCTTTTCGAATATTTGATTAATGGAGTAGAAAATAAAAATGAGGATAATTAAAATGTGAGAAAATTATGATATAGAAATGAAAAAAATTAACAATAATGAATTTATTCCATTCACAAGACTCGAACTCGAAACCTTGCTTAAGGGGGAAAGATGTCCAACCATCCATCCCAACTTGCATTGATAACAATAATGTCATTTTTGCTATGTAGAAAAAAAACAAACTATAGACGATGAAAAAAGACGGAAACCCATTTGACTCTCATTGTCTTTTATAATATATAAGATATATATGGGCTATAAGCATTTTTATTTTATTTATTTATTTTTGTTGTTAAAAATGGGTTATAAGCATTTATTAGTGCTATTATGGGGTAGTATATATATGGGCTATACTTGGTGCTATGGAAGTGGATGGGGTATATAAACAAGAGTTGGTGATTAGGCTTTCAATTTTTCTCTAATTTTAATAAAGACAAAAATTAATGGTTATCAATTCGTTTTCTTCTACCTATGATTGTTTGGTGCAATGGAATGTTAAAAAAGTTTAGGAGGTGCAGGCTGGGGATTGGATTGCTTAAAGGAGTGGACCAACGTGTCGGCGCCAGCAAGAGCCACGTTATCCGGCACATAGTTAGCCAAAACACCTCATTTGTTTTTGCCGTACTTTTAGTTTTGATTATTGGGGAAAAATTTAAGTCAAACCCTTAATCTCTTTAAAAAAATTATATCATAGAAAAAAATTATATAATATGAATAAAAATTATACAGTATAAAAAAAATTAAAAAAATTACATATTATAAAAAAAAATATGATATAAAAAAAATTATATAAAATTAAAAAATTTCATATTGAATTTTAAAAAGGCTCACCTAATTGGGATCCTGATTATTAATATCAAATCTATATAAAATTCGTCCGTCTAAATTATAATTTTTGGAAAAGTGCAAAGCAAGCCACCAAATTTCCTTTCTCAAGAGCCCGGAATAGAGGCGACATTTGAGATTTGAAGTGCTTTACGTAAATAACTAAAATAACAAATATGCAATGTGTATACGTGCAAGAAACTCTCACATTTATTACTAAAACCACCTCTCCAATTTATCATTAATTTCCATTTTTATCGTAAATTTTTATGCACCATTTAATTTTCTGAAAAAAATAGGCAATTAGATTTGATAAATTTTAACATTTTAAAAATTTATAAGTATTTTTGAATATTTGAATTTGTATATTTTAATATGAAAATTTAACAGGTTAAATTTAAATGAATACATTTTGACATGAACACAATTCGATCCGGTACAAATTAATATGGAATTAAGATTGACACGGCACAATACATATTTTTGAAGGTTTGAATGTGTATATTTCAACACAAAAATTTAATGTGTTAGGTTTGAATTAATAAATTTTAATATGAATGCGATATAATACATCACAAATATTATACGACACAATACATTGTCAAGTTATAGATAACTAATAATAAAAAAATCAAAATGCATGCACAAAGTTCTTTAGGATATCTTATCACGTTGGTTCTATTTGCCAATTGTGGAATTAAAATTGCCAATTTGGGTGTTCATTAGAATTTAGAAAGCCTAAACAGTGTAAATTTGTTTGTGTTTTTCTAAATTATTTATACTTTATTTTCCTTAGCTAAAAAAAAAAAAAACGATGTGATAATTTATATCACATAGGAGAATTAATGTCGGCACTTGCTAAACCTTTTGCTTGTTTTCCTTGCATACGGATTTTAATGGTGGGGACCTTGCGAAAGATTCGCAGCAGGCTGTGTCTTTAATCCGTTCTTCTGGGGTGAGTGTATAACGGTTGCTATATGTAGTGGATGCTATTAAAGCTTTGTTATCTATATAGTGTCTGTTGAGCTAGCAGAAATATCAACCCTGTCCTAAATAGTTGCCTAATATGCTGTAATCACCACTAAAAAAATAATATATATATCTGGTAGAAATTGACATTTAAAAATTGTAAATTGACGAATCTGAACTATAGTTTAATATGGTGTCGTATAAAATCTTTAACATAAATGATAATTTGTAATTAATATTTTTACACAATGAAACCATCGTATTTAAACATTTTTGATCACGTTGAATGTCATGCGTACACCATGTGACCCATGTGGCACATGAATATGCGAAGGTTCCAACTTTATCGTTGTTTAAAGTGTAGCCATGTGACACTTATTGTCGCATAGATTTTAACTATATATGACGGTTTTATACGGTGAATTATCATTTTTAGATTTAGATTTTTTTTTTGCCAATTGAATTTAATTGAACAGATTAAAAACATACAGTTTTTATATTTAATATATTTAATTTTAATTAAAATTTAAGTACCATATATTTTTAATTAAAATAATAATCACTATTAAAATATTTATAAACAATAATTGTCACTTTGATTAAGTTATACAAACAACAATAGTAATTAAAGTAACAATTCTAACAAAAATAGTGTACATTACTAATTAAAAAAAATACACTTACTTATTAAGCTAATCATGTACATAATAATGTTGAAGGACTATAAATGCTTTCAAAAAAATATGTAGTACATTTCTCTAAACTCATCCACAAAGTTTTGTATTTCAAACATAATTTTTAAACTGTATATACAAATTAAACAAAAAATTAATGCATTAGTAAATATATATGTTAAACTTATAATTACATCTAAATTTAAAATGATAATTAAAGTATACTTATAGTAGAATGTATATGAGACTGTGGTGCAGATGAATTGATACTCATACTTTTTCTCATCATCATACATATATAATATGCACACTTATAATGTATCGGTTGCAATGGTGCCTATACAAAATTAAATTAAAATATTAATATATACAATTCCTAACATTCTAACAAAAATGAAATAAGCAATTATGTACATTTTACTTTTTTGCCTCACCAAATCAATGTTTTATTCCTGGACATTTGCATATTTGATTCATTCTATAATGTCCAAACTCTTATATATATCATTTTAAAAATTAAAAAAATAGTTAAAAATAAATTTAATCACTAAAATCCAATATAAAATAATTTTGAAGACAATTAATTAACTTACTTATTCATTAACTGTTTGAGCTCATCTCGAGCCTTGGTGCTGACAGAATAAAAAATGAAGCATACATCTCAAACAGATCCACAACACCAAGTGTTCAATGATCACTAATATAAAATAAAACATTAAAAATGTACATCATACTCTGTGTGTGTGTGTATATAAGTAATAATAATACATTTAATTAAAACATACCGGTAATGAAATGGAATAAACCATAGCTTTCAATCGTCGAACCAATCTATCAGCTTGGGATGCCAACATATCATACCCAACATAAAACCAAACAACAGATCCTTTGTAGTGCGAAGCATATCTTCATACAGCTTCCTACAAGAAAAATTTCAACAATTATAATAAAATAATTTTAAACATTAAAAAAAAAATAACTTCAAACATTAATTTATTACATGATATATAGCAAGATGCAATCAACATCCAAGTTCTGCATCTAACAAAATATGTTGATATCCTCCCTTTTTAGCATTGCAGAATGAGAATTGTATATAATCTTTCTCCCCAAGTTGATTTGAATCTTGGTGACACCTAGTTGGTTGAAGAAGGTAGCAGCTACCATCTGCATCAATATGTGCTTTGATGGCAGGTCAGCGCTAAAAATATCACCCTAACTATGTTGAGCTGGTGGAGATGTTGTGATTGATGCAAATGGGGTGTACTATTTAAGTCTCAATTAGCTACTTGACTTGCCTTTCGCTGCTCTATTTGCTATCTCTACTTGCAAATATATAATAATTTTATATAACTTAAAAAAAAAGAAGCAAAAATTATTAACTTGTGTAAGAAATAAAACATAAATATTCACCTTTCCTTCCTGTAAGACTACTAAAAACCTAGACCATGGATGAAATGACCTCATAGCTTCTTCTACCAATATGATGTCAAAAAATGAAATTGGCAGGGCTGCTTTAGGGACCAATGGTTTCGCCACATTGACTTGCACATTGTCATTCCCCAATCATATCCCATGGCATATGTTTTTGGATTGGTCGTAGGGTACACCAGTCCAGCTGCAACTATATTTTTCCTTGGACATATGGCAAGCTTGCACTGTAGACTTTGGAAACAACATCTAATTAAATATTAGAGAAACTTAAATAATATATTAATTATTACAAATAACTAAGTAAAATATTACCTCTGCAGATGTCATGAGATATAGATTATGATATACTTGTGTTAGAGGAGGAGTATTGAGATGTTGCACCTCATTAGGAATAGATGCTCCCGTCCATATGTTGTTTATAAATTGGTCAGTCATAAAATATGTATTAGGGTTGGCCACAAAATTATCATGTGTCTTGGCCAACTGTGTATACAACAATATATTACTTTCATAAAGATCGCAAACTGCCTGTGACAATTGTCTTATCTGCTCATCCTGCACACTTTCATTCTCCTTTGTTTGTTAGGTTCTTTGCCTTGGAAGGTGCCAATACTCAGCGGGGTTACGAATTTACCCTTTGCCTATACTTGGCTCTTATGTTGGGAGACAATTGTCTTATCTGCTCATCCTGCACACTTTCATTCTCCTTTGTTTGTTAGGTTATTTGCCTTGGAAGGTGCCAATACTCAGCGGGGTCACGAATTTACCCTTTGCCTATACTTGACTCTTATGCTTGGGAGTACCCAACACTTGAGTCGAAATGTTGTTTGACAAATTCATATCGATATCCAACTCTCCACGGGCTACTTTATCCCTGAACTCATCATGTAATATTTATAAAGCATAAATATATTAATGTAAGTAAACTAATTAATATAAATGAAATATTAAAGAAATTAATATTAACAAAATTATTAACTTACAATTTTTGCTGTAAGCGAAACAACATCTAGTGTAAGGAATTGTTCTTCATTATTTGCGTAACCTAACAACCATAAAGTATCTCGAAAAACNCCCAATACTTGAGTCGAAATGTTGTTTGACAAATTCATATCGATATCCAACTCTCCACGGGCTACTTTATCCCTGAACTCATCATGTAATATTTATAAAGCATAAAAATATTAATGTAAGTAAACTAATTAATATAAATGAAATATTAAAGAAATTAATATTAACAAAATTATTAACTTACAATTTTTGCTGTAAGCGAAACAACATCTAGTGTAAGGAATTGTTCTTCATTATTTGCGTAACCTAACAACCATAAAGTATCTCGAAAAACTGGATCTTTGGTGTCCAATCTCAAATTCTACACAACTAGAAAAAAAAATATTAAAACAATTTTAAAAAATAAATATATAGTTAAACACACTTCTTTGTACTCTGCCTTAGCAAATTCAACACATGCTAGTCTATAATTCTATATATATATATATATATATATATTTATTTTATTTTTAATTCTGAGTGTTGCTTATGAACTTTCTGCAAGATTAAAAACTAACATTAATTACATAACACATTAATAACACTTTAATTAACAAAAATTTCAAATAGTTAAACTTTTAATTTCTGTTTACTGCTCAGTCTAGTGTCAATCTTTGTTGTACAAAATTATCCCAAATGTCCTGTGTAATAAATTTGTTGTATTTTTCTGTGACGTCATTAAACATTTTAATGTCCCATGTTTTTTGGTGGAGGAGCACAAATTTAGTGTATATGAAGCTTTTGAACCTCTGCCATTTCTCAGCACAATCCATCAAAGTTTTGTTTGCTTTTGTTCGGCTTCATTTACTCCAACACCGTGCTCATTGTATACCACCAAACCAAACTCTCCACTTGCAATTTGTTTTTGAATATCCTGTAGTTTTGCCAATCCTTTATCCTTGTTTTGCTTTGTACTCGAATTGGATGTTTTTCCATTTGGATTGTTACTAGAAACATCATTTAGATCCATATCTACAAAACCATCAAAAATTTAAAATGGATTAGATCACAAAAACTTTCTCACATATAAATTCATAAAAACCAATTAATTATTTCATAAATAACACAAAATCATATAAAATATAGTTATTACATTTTCCACATAATTAAAATACACTAATTTAACATCAATTTAAAATACAGTTATATTATTTTAACTTAAATTAACAATTTAACATCAATTTAACTCAAATTCATAAAAACATTTAACTTAAGTTAACATATACTAACAATTTAAGCATAATTTGGACAAAATTACATCATTATTTTGGCATAAGTACATATCCATCGTCTTTATGTTAGGCCCGACGTTTAAAATAAAATAATAAACCACAAAATCATATACAAGACAACAATTACCATCACTATAACAATTCGCTCCATATTTAAAATTCTTCAAAACCTACAAAACCATCACCAAAACAAAAATCACACCATTATATATTCAACCTTATCGACACTCATTCAAGGGTTAAATCCATTCACAGTTTAAAAACCTATTCACGGGTTTGCCCAAAAAAAATTTACCAACTTATTTTCAACAAAAATCCCATTAGAACACCAATCCATTCTCGCCGAGCAAAAATTTGCCCGAAAAAACCCATTCACGATAAATTTCAACACCCTTCAACATGCAATCATTACTGAGTAAAAAACTCACAAATTCAAGTTGAAATAAACTTAAAAACTCCATTATGAAGCAAAAACCAATCAAATAAACCCACTCAAAGCCAACTTTTTGGCATTTTAGAAATACCCACATACATTCACAAAAAAAAAAAGGTACAAAAATGACATTAAAAGGAAGAGGCACCTAAACTTCAACAAACACGCGTATGAAATGCCACCGATCGAAGCAAAAATGTTGGCCATGCTTAGGCCAACATTTATACACAAGATATCTTGGCACATGGTAGCATATCTTATACGTCGAATCCCATGTAGAATTGATGTTTAAGCTAAATGCATCGTTAACATCGGTTCTATGTGGGAACATACATTTTTAATATTTAATTTTTTAAAACACTAACAAAATAAATCATATTTATTATTAATTAATAAATATTAATATTAATACCAATTAATTTATATTATTTATACAATTTATATTTTTTAAATACTATTTACATAAATATTTTAATACTGTTTATAAATATTTTATATTATTCAGTAAACAACATTTTAAATTATATGGATTATTAATTAATAATAATTATATTATTTATACAATTAAAAAGTTATCTTTCAAATATAAATTACTAATTAAGTAATTATACATTTATTTCGAACGATAATTTTATTTATACAATTAATTAAAAAAATTATATTCCATAGAAAAATTACTTTTTAACTAATAATACATTTAATCAAACAATATTATTGATTTGGAGTCAAGTTTAGTGATAATTCTTTTACAAATTGTTTGAAATATTAAATTTTTTCTTATTCCCATTCTCAAATGACTTGGAGTCAAGTTTTCTAAGCATTTCTTTCTCCGTTATAGGTAAAGGAGTTGGACGAAACTTTTGAAATCCATTAAAAACCTTCTTTGGCTTTCGAAAAGAATGATCACTAAAAAAAACTCATATTCCGGCAATAACTCATTTTTCTACCATTTTTTAAACTTTGAGCCCAAATTGGTACATGTTAAACAAGTTGTTAAACAAGTTGACGTGTTTAACTTATTTTAATTAAATATTATTTTTTATATATATATTTTTTTACGTTTTAATATATTCATTTTGTATTTATTATTATTTTAAATTTTTATTCATTTCTTTAACTCATTCATGTCAATTAGTGTTAATTTTGAGTTAAACAAGTTAACCTATTAGTGATCCATTAATAATTGTGTTAACACTAATATGTTATTGGCGTGTCATTTTTAAGGCGTGTAATTGTGTCATTATCCAAATTGCCACCCTTAACTGTAGGCCATTAATTGTTATTTTAGGGGTTTAGGCGTCTTGGAAGTTAAATAAAGTAATGGCACTGAATAAACATGTTAAGCATAAACGGGTTTGAATCAACACATTTAACATCATTATTAATTGTGTCGTTTTCGGAGTTGACCCATTTAATTTGAAATTGACTTGCAATAACTTGTTCATTAAAAGTTCGTTTGGTAAAGCATTCAATTCAATTTTTTTTTGTTAAAAAAATACATTTTTTCGGTTTTTGTTTTTATGAAAAAAATAAAAACTTATTTGTTAACCATTTTTATTTTTTGTTTTTATTTTTTGTATTTTTGTAAAAACTTTACAAATGAAAGTTACAGAAATCCATATTCGATTAATTTCGAATATTGAATCTTGTCCATCTAGAGATTTTGGGTTTTTGTGCCACATGACAAAACCTGTTCTGGCCATAATTAGAGAAACCAGGTTTTTGGCTTTATCCGAGCAATTCAGAGTTTCGAGCTTGGCCCAGACCTCGACCTCGGGTAGTCCTGAGTCCTATCCAATATGGGTGGTCTAGGGTCTTGATCTTGATTGAGTGATCTAAGATCCCATCCTCGACTGGGCAATTCAAGGTTTTGACCATGACCGAGCAATCCAAAGTCTCGGCATTGATCCATTCTAGGTGGTTCCAGGTTCTGACCTTAACTAGATGATCTGGGATCCCTATGCCGTCCGGGATTTCAGCCTCGTCTAAGCAGTCTGAAGCCCTACTCTATTCTAGCAGTCTCAGTTCAAGGCTCCATCTGAACTATCTTGGATTTTGGCGTTGTTAAAGACAATGGAAAAAAAAAAAAAACAACTTTTTTTTTCTTCTTAAAAGAAAATAAAAAATGATTTAAAAAAAATGAAAAATAGTTATTAAACATAATTTTGTTTTTAGTTTTTTAATAAAAAATAAAATAAAATGGTTATCAAACACAATTTTTTTTTTTTTTTAGTTTTCAAAAAACTTAAAACTGAAAATCTAAAACAATAATTGAATGAGTTGCCAAACGAAATCTAAATATTTCAATTTTAACCCAATAAAACTATATACCAATTACAACCCATTTAAATTTAATTTTAAATTACAACTTTTTCCATCAACATAATATTTTTTTTTAGCAAACATTAACATAATATTGAACTACAATCTTCTACTTTTCTCGCAGTTTTTTTTTTCGGGCTGAATATAAGGATTGGATTATGAACTTGGTGGGTCCTTCTAAGCCCAACCTTTTTTTTTAGGTAAAAGGCCGGCCTATTTTGTATCATCCGGGTTGTGCTTTAATTTATTTGTTTTGTATTTATGTTATAGACTATTGAAATTATTATTATTTTTTTTTCCATTAAAACTTAAAGCTACTCCCTTTGCCATTGCTTGGCAATGCAAGTTTCATAACTGTACAAAAGTTTATATCCCATATATCATAAAAAACGTTCACATATCTCTTTATTTCTAGACATTGTCCAAGAATACTAATCAACTCTGGCAATGTGTCAATTTCATCCATAATACACTCTATCAATGCTGCAGCGCAGATTTGCATTGCCATGCTCTTTAGTAGCTCCTTTGTGTTGTATGATTGAGAAACACCAATCCAAGCATGGAAATCGAGCTGCTTTTTAACATCTTCATTGTCATAGACCTTTTCTGCAAGAGTGGTCTTCCCGATTCCCCCTTGTCCTAACAATGATATTACCGTTCATATAGCATCTCCTCCGACGAACTTGCTCACTAGATCATCTCGTTTGGTATCGATGCCAACTAGTGCATTTTCCTCAACAAATAAAGCACCCAATCGAGGGGTCATGATCATGTCCAATCGAGGGGTCATGATCATGTTGTTTAGCCTTCTGCTAATAATTAGTCCTTGTTGATCAAAGAGTCTCAAACCATATGATTTACTTCTATCATTCATTTCGAGTAAACTTGATTGAATCTTTCTAATATGAGATGCTATAGTCATCCATGGCATTTTCTATGTGATAAGCTACTTCCTTTTCGCTGTTTCAACTAGGCTCTAAACCTCTCACTCATCATCTTATCTCTTCTATCCCACTTTGCATCAGCATCTTTGAAGAGACTGTTGATGATCTCCAATTCGTTCTTTTGATTTTTAACTTCTCCACTGTGTGCTCCTTTGAAGAGTTTAGCTTCATCTGTCATTTTCTCCTTATTATAAAACTTTTTGAAAATCAAGTAAAGTAATGGCAATCCTTTTGCTATAAACAAGATGATCAACTGAAATGTATAATTAATATATATATATATATATAATATAACTGACCAATATCTTACCCTAGTCAACCCTTAATATATATATATATATATATATATAATCAATATACAATTATAATTTTTGGTCAACAATTATTAACCAATGTTATTATTATTAATTTTTTTTTTGCGAGCCAGTATTGTTAATTAATTCTCCTTTTACTCCTGCAACATGATGTTAGCCAAAGGTCACTCAACTTATAAAGTTTATTAGGTGTATGTTTAAAAATTTCTTCAAAACTTTAAATTCATTTAACGTCCAGGACAAAGCAAATGGTACATTCAAAAATTTGAATTCATTAATGCGGGAAGTGATGTTTAACAGCTTACTGAATCCAACCTTAGGTCTTGTTTGGCATCATTTTTGAAAAACCAAAATCAACAATTTTTTTAAAATGTTTAGATAATTTTTTGAAAACCAAA